>JAQGCM010001747.1:0-13732 GCA_034699705.1 Hymenaphorura dentifera | reverse complement strand
AAACATTTACAATGACGCACATTGTAGAATATAACTCGAGTTTTGAATCATACATAAGGTTGAGCGTTGGTTCCAACCTTAAAACTTGGGCCAAGGCTTTTCTAATAGTTGCCACATCATTCATGTAATAGTTTGTGATTATAATCAACGAGAATTTAAAACCAGAGGGGAGGGAGGCCCAGCCACCAGCTTATACCTTATGTTGAAACAATTTGCAATTTGCAAATATATTATTTAAAGAATAGCTTTATTCTCAAAGGCTGTGCAATGTAGTACTCGAGAAAATGACTTAACTAAATGATTCTAGAATCAGATTAATTTAGAAGCATGAAGCCTACGTATTGGTGCGGCAAAAATGGCTAGTTCGGTATAGCTTTCCGGAATTATAGCAAACCTCTTGAACACGAACTTTGTGGGACCTTCAAAATTCGTCTGCAATGGCAAAAGTCCGCTCTGATGAAATGACTCAATTAATTTGTCCGAATGGTCGAGTGTAGCACCAGCCTTGTTTGACCTGTATTTCGTTTCCACGAAAAACATCTGTGCAGCAATAATGCATTGAATTGTTCCCGAATAAACTTATTTTTGTGTCTAAAACCAAAGAAGGGGTAAAATTTCCAACTACACACTAAAAATTGTTTCTAAAGCACCTAAAAAATATTATAAAAAATGACCAAACAAAAGCTTGGAATATACCCAAGTCGTAGAGACACCGGAAAGGAAAACGGAAATGTATGAATTGCGTTCATTGATCGTCCTTGGCTCTGGTCTTATGTTGTCTTATCAAATTTATAGCCACAAGCTTCATTTGTCTGGGAATTTGACAATAAGTTGATTTTTTTTAGCAAATATTGCAATGAACTATCATAAAATGCAAGGTTTTGTTCAAAACACGAGGTCGGTCTTCTGAAAACTAGGGTCCCTTGCTGACCTATCATCTATAGTTAGTAGCAAATTAACAGTCCAAGTAATAACCAAATTAATAATGGCTAAACTTGTGCCTTTTGTAAGGATTCCAAATGGGCCGATTGGAATATTGTACACTCGAAGAGAACCATGCACCTTTTTATAATGTTTTGTAGTACAGAGAATCCTGGTTGCTGCCAAGTGCTTGGTGGATATTTGACCAAATAATGCTAACACGAATACATAACAAACAAGGTATATGGTGAATAAGATTATGAGACAAACAGTGAAAAATTGGAGCAAAATAGGAAAGTGGAGCCTCATTAGTCCAACAAGACAGAGAATGACTGCACTCATTAAATAAGCCAAGACAACAGGATACAAAGATTTGCAACAACTTTCAATTCCTTGTGTGATCAAGATTTGGTGGGCATTGTATTGGATTATTCTCATTTTACCCCAACTTTGAGACAGGGAAGAAACTTGCTTTGGAGCGCTATAAAACCAAAATTAATTATTTCAAAATCATGTATTGTACCACAGTTTAAACCTACTTTTCTCACCCGAACTCCTTAAGAATGGTTTGGCCATCCATAATCCAAGGTACAGCGACAACCGTTTGAAACAAGAACGCTGACGTTACGTACGTACAAAGGATCAGTTGAATAAGAGCCAATATTATTTTCAAGTGCCAGGAAGATGATACCTGCTCAATGAAATTTGGAACTGTGTAATAAAAAAAATTAAACTCGCAACTGTACAAGTACAGCAAAGGTGTTAGAGCAACGGCACCCCAGAACGACATCAGCAGTGCCAGGATTACAGGTGGCGCGAAACTTTGTGGTTCAACTCCGTAATTCCATTGAAATAGTCCTAAAAACATGGTAAAAGAAGCGGTATGGAAGCATTCCTGACCAAAATTTGTTTTAATTGAGACTTAATTTAAGTTAATGTTTACTGACTTGAGAATTCTTTGAAGAATATGTGATCATTATTCATTAGATTCCTCAACTCTTTAAATTTCCACAGCACATGCATTTCAAATATTGTTGACAAGATACATACGCTGACTACAAAGGCTTCGAATAGGTCTGGCAAACTTGATATTTGAATTTTGTGCAACCTGCTGAAGAATGTAATCACGACTGTAGGTTTCAAGAAATGCAAGATGCAAGCTACTAGGAGCCAGCGACATTTATCTCGGATCGTTGTGAGTGGTTCAAGTCTCTCGGTTTTCCAATCCCACCGGTACGGCGTTGAACCGGCATGATACAAACCGGACACCATGAATCCTGTGAATTTAATTGATGACGAAAAGGTCCACTTGGTAAGGTGATCCATGTCTGGGTATCTTTCTAAAACTTTGAGGAACAACTAACAACTTGGAATGCTCTAGGCTATATAGATGTTGCTCAGTTCGCAAAGTTGGCAGTTCGGGAACTGGGCAGTCAAGCAAAATTTATCCAATGACAGGATTACACGAAGTCAGCTCAGAGTAGGAATTCCAATCCCCGGAATTCTGGTGGTCTGCGGAAACAATCGTTGAGCAATAAAACTTTATGTTCTTGAAGGCAAAAACAATTATAGTCTATTTATTTCATGAGATTTCAAATACGAACGGGTTTTCTAGAATGCAAAGTTTAGATTGACGCAATAGAATGCAATGGTAGTTTGTAAGTTGCCTAAGTTTACGCAACGTTGGTTGGAACCCTGAAAGTTGTGCCAAGGTTTTCAACGGTTATCTTAGCAAATAAATGATAATCATTGATAAAAGCCAACGATAATTTTAACACTCCGGAATAGGCTTAGCTACAAACTTGCCTCATGTAGAAATAATTTGAGGATACATTATTTAAAGAATAACTTTATTTTCAAGGTTGTAATACCCGAGAAAATGGCTCAACCGAATAATTTTAGACTCAGGTAAGATACAATGATGACCACAAAAAGGTACTGACACAATAAATAAAATAAAAATAGTAAAAGCGAATTTTACTTGAAACAAATGAGCAGCTGTTTCCGATCGCGGACAAAGATGATGATCTGCATACAATATCACACCATTCCATACAGTTTCTCGTATCTAAATTATGTAACGTATCTGTGAGTATCGCGATTCTATACTAATTCAAATCAAAGTTTCAAAATTAGTGACAACGCAAAATGGAGAAATTCTCTAGCTCTTAACTGTACGAAAAATTGAGTTTCCTGACGTCTCCTCCCTTACCTTTTCCCAAATATCAAAAAACGATGTCTAATTTACAGAATTTTTCTAAAATTTTGCATTTATTGTGTTCAGGGATGCACATACAAACTTTCGTTATAGCAAATTTTGAGTAGCTTCAATATATTAGTTTCTGATTTTTTGCATTTCTTGAAAAATTATTGCCGATATATTCTTGGTATGATTCCTTGATATGTGAACTTCATCAGAAGTGCAAACAGCTCTGTTATTCCGTCTTCAATGTTTCTTAATCTAATGTCGGCCAACCTTGTTACACTACTACCTGTTCTCAATGATTGGGCCGCTTTGACAAAAATGTAACTTAATGTAAATCATCAGACTTTAATATTAATCTAGAAATTTAAGAACTCTCACACTTAGCACCCACAATCTGGCCATACACAATTTTTTGAGCTTATGGGATCATGATCCGTACGGGATCAAAATTTGATCCGTGCGGAATCAAAAATAAAAATATTCTAATTTATGTCACAACGTTTAAGATATTCAAAACACAAGGTCAGTGCTCTGAAAATCACACCTGGTGGATCGCTGCTCCAAGGCTAACAGCAAATTAACAGTCCAAGCAATCACTAAATTAATAACATCTAAACTTGTATCTTTTGTTAGAATTCCAAATGGGCCAATTGGAATGCTGTAGACTCGAAGAGATCTATGTACTTTGTAAGCATATTCTGTGGTACTGAGTATCTTAGTTGCAGCCAAATATTTGGCGGATCTCTGAGTAAATAGTGCAGCTACGAATACATAACAAACAAGGTATACTGTGTACAAGAATATTAGGCAAACGGTGAAGAATTTTATCAGAAGAGGAAAGTGCAGTTTCATGAGCCCAGCAAGGAATAGAATGACTGCGCTCATCAAGTACGACAAGACTACCGGATACAAGGATTTGCACAAGCTTTCATTTGCTTGTGTGATTAAAATTTGGCAGGCCTTATATTTAATTATGCTCAGGTCCAATTCTTCCAAACTTGAAACCTCCAATCGAACCACGTTCTTTGGCACCCTTCATACAAACAAACACAAATAAAGTTTAGAGCAACGTAATACATATAGTTGTGTTGGCCTATGATTTACGTTCTAATGGCCTCATCCAAATATTTTTAAATTCCATCGTACTTTTAACTTAATATTCTCACCTGAACTCATTAACAATGGACAGTCCATCTACAATCAAAGGCACGATGACAACCGTTTGAAACAAGTACGCGGACGTTACGTATACAGCAAGGATAACTTGAAAAAGAGCCATAAATATTTTCAAATGCCAGGTAGATGATACCTGCTCAATGAAAAGTGGAGCTGTGTAATAAAAGAAATGAAACTCGCAACGAAATAAATACAAGATCGGTGTTAGAGCAACGGCACCCCACAACGAGATCACTAGTGCCAAAATTACAAGTGGTGCGAGACTCTGCGGTTCCACTAAGTTATTCAATTGGAACATTCCTAAAAAGAAGTTCAAAGTAGTCCCGAGTTTGATCAAATTTATTTTGATCCAACTTAATTTAGAGTTTGGTTTACTAACTTGAGAATTCTTTGAAGTGTCTGTTATCGTTATTCATTAGATTCCTCAGCTCCTCAAATTTCCAGTGCACTTGCATTTCGAAAATTGTCGACAAGGCACAAACGCTTGCTACAAACGTTTCAAACAGGTCTGGCAAACTTGATATTTGAATTTTGTGCAACCTGCCTAAGAATGTAATCATAATTGTAGCTTTCAAGAAATGTACGACGCAAGCTCTCAATAGCCAGCGACATTTGTCTCGGATGGTTGTGAGCAGTTCGAGCCTCTCAGTTTTTGTATCCCATCGATAAGGTATTGAACCCGCGTAGTACAAACCAGACACCACACAGCCGGTAAATTTAATTGATGACTCAAATGTCACCGTAACAAGATGATTCACAGCTTGTCTTTCTTTCAGTAAGTTTAAAAAACAAAGAATTCTAATTGCTTTGAATTGTATTGCAGCACAGAGCCCAACGATGATACTTTTCACTATCCTAATGGATTCCATTGAGCCAGAATTATACAAATTAGATTATAGATTGGAAACTATTTTGAACACTGAGGTCTTTGTAAGCTCTGGGAAATGTGTAAGAAATGTAGCTCTATTCGCTAAGTTCGCAGTTTGGGAACTGGGAATGTCATCAAGTTTATCCAACGAAATATACGACACCGACTGTAAAGGCGAGGAAAGAATTCCGTCCCCTTAATTACTGCCGTATCATGATTGTCTGTGTAACGGACTGTAGTAAGCAATTAAATATATGCATGGAGACATGTACCATGTCATAGTCTATTCATTTGATTCGATTCCAAATGCGACGGTAAATTGTAGAGCAGTAATTAAAGTTCATTTGATTTTAATTGTTTTAATTTGATTTCGCTTTATTCGTCGATCGAATCACATCATTCTCGGAGGACCACACGTAAGTGACTACAGCAGTTAGTAAATTTCCTTAAACGCAGTAACCGTCAAACTCAACATGTGCAAGATCCGTATTAGATATGTTTTTCGTAATTAAATTTTGTTGTACCAACTCGTACCTCAATGTTTTAAGTCAATTTCTGGTATTCAACTCAAACTTTGATAAATTGCTTTTGATGGATCTCATTTTAGCAGGTAAAGAATTCCATATGGAAGGAACTAGTTCGATATTGTATGAAGTGATTTGACGAAGAGCCTAGGATCAGAACGCCGGCGATACAAAAATCCACTATACAATGACCTGGAATCGGTAATGGTTGGTATCCAAGTGGCAGTAGTTTTGATCTCTCATTCGATTGCACTTACGATTGATATACTTTTTTTTACGGGCAAAGCACTTACCTGTGCCGACTACATATTTTATGTGACTTTTATCGTGTCTTCGATAGTTCTCTAATAACGAGATTCGTCTGTATGATGTGCATGTGTTATACAAACATACAAGGTCAGCATTCTGAAAACTATTATCCTTTGCTGACCTCTATTCTAAGGTTAGCAACAAATTAACAGTCCAACTAATAACTAAATCAATAATTGCTAGACTTGTGCCTTTTGTAAGAATTCCAAATGGACCAATTTGAATACTGTAGGCTCGAAGGGAACTATGGACTTTGTTTGCGTATTTTGTAGTACAGAGAACCTTGGTTGCAGCCAAATGTTTAGCTGATCTTTGAGTAAATAGTGCTAACACGAATACATAGCAAACCAGATATACGGTGAACAAGAATAGGAGGAATACAGTGAACAATTGCATCAAAATCGGAAAGTTTAGTCTCATTAGCCCCACAAGAAATGTAATGACGGCACTCATTAAATAAGCCAAGACTACAGGATACAAAGACCTGCAGCAGCTTTCATTTGCTTGTGTGATCAAAATCTGAAGGGATTGATATTGAACTCTGCTTGCTCCAATTTCATGCAAACTTCGAGACACAATTGAAACTTTCTCAGCAACGCTTTAAACGGGTAAAATCAAAATTAATTATCTCCACATCGCATGTTATCATTGTTTGAACCTAATTATCTCACCTGAACTCTTTAAGAATGGTTAGTCCATCTAATATCCAAGGTACAAAGAGAGCGGTTTGAAACAAAAACGCGGACGTCATGTAGACGGAAATTATTAGCTGAATCAGAGCCATTAGAATTTTCAAATCCCATGAAGATGAAACATGCTCAATGAAATGTGGAAGAGTGTGATAAAAAATATTAAACTGGCAGCTATACAAATACATGGTCGGTGATAGGATCACGGCACCCCATAATGACATCAGCAATGACGAGATTACCAATGGCGCGAAGCTTTGTGGTTCAGCACCGTGCTTGCGTTGAAATCGTCCTAAAAATTAGTTCAAAGTATGCACAACTGACCAAATTGAAATTGAATTGGAGTGGGTGTGGTTTACTAACTTGAGAATTCTTTGAAGAATCTGTGATCATTGTTCATGAAATTCCTCAGCTCCTCAAATTTCCAGAGCACGTGCATTTCAAATATAGTCGACAAGGCACAGACGCTTGCAACAAAAGTTTGAAATAGATCTGACAAGCTAGACATTTGAATTTTATGCAGCCTCCCCAGGCATGTAATCATCATTGTAGCTTTCAAGAAGTGCATGAGGCAAGCTACCAATAACCAGCGACGTTTATCTCGAAGCAAAGTGATACGTTCGAGCCTCTCAGTTCTTCTGTCCCATCGATAAGGTATTGAACCGACGAAGTGCAAACTGGACACCATGAATCCCGTGAATTTGATTGATGACGTAAAGCTCATTGCAGTAATTTTATCCATGTTTTGTGTTGTGTATTTTTCAGGAACTTTTAGCAAGAACTAACAATTTTTGAGTTTAGTCCCGACTCCTATTTGAATTAAGGAAATGTAGCAGCTCAGTTCGGAAAGTTTGCAGTTGCTCAGACCTGGCAATTTATAGTCATTGAAGTAAAATCTATTCAATAATAAAAATAACACACAATATTTGGCTAAGAGTAGGAATTCCGCTAGGCAAATAGTTTGCAATACTCCAGTACGATGGTCAGTGGAACAATCAGTTCAGCAATCACACTTTATATTCGTGTAGGCATGAACTTGTATCGGACGTGGATTTATTTGATTATTCCAAACACATACATACACGAATTGTGCTACTGAAAATTTAGATCGAGATATGTAAATAACAGAATGTAAAGCTTAGTTTGGAAAGTTACGCAAGTTTAAAAGTTGGTTAGAACTCAAGGATAGGGGCTAGGCTTTGTTGTAGTTGTAACATCGCTGATCAAGTAAATGATAGTCGGCAATTATAGTCATCTGTAATTTGGGATACGCGGACATGACCCAACTATGGACATGCTTCATCTAGAAACCAAGAAACCATTTGCGGATTTATTATTGATGCAATTCCCCGTTATTTTCTAAGGTCGAAATACTAGAGAGAATGACTCAACTAAATGATTCCAGAACCAGATAAATTTAGGAAGCTAAAGTCCACGATGCGAAGAATGATAGCTGCGGTAAAATAAAATGACAAGCTTACGTACTTACCAGGGAACCTCATCCTTTCTTAATTCTGCGCAGAGCTTTCGTAGTAATTTTTATCCGTGCGCCTCCCCCGAAATTTTCACTGTCGGGACTAAGACGGCCAGGTGAATTTAAAACTTTGAAAGTTGTGGGTTAAATCGTTTGCACATTTTGAGTTTTTCCATGTCGAGCACGATGCCAATTATTAGTGTGCGAAACGTTAAATTTAGCAAAAAGACGTGCGCAAACTGATTGGCTTTGTCATTTTTTGAAATGGTGACATTCATTGGACAACATGCAATGAAATTTGAAAGAGCTTGAAATACGAAAACTCGTAATCTGCGTATGATTAAGCACACGATTTTGATCTGGACAAATTTATAGGTCAAACAATGAAATTTCGGAGAACCTACTTGTAGTTAGGCAAGGAACAGGCAGGCTTTGAGTTTTATAAAGGTCAGGGTATGTGGTACTGCAAGGAAACAAACTTGAGAGCTCTGCCCACAAATAGCACAGATTGTGATCCCAATCTCGGTTTAGTTTGTCGAAATTAGAGTAAGCCAACCTCGTCAATGTGAACTCTTTGGGACCGTCCTAATTCTTTACTAATACCAAAATTCTTCTTAAGGAAACAGCTGTTATCAATTTTTTGACAGTAGCACTTAGGCTGACCTAAACCTTGGAACACATTCTTAGTGCCATGGGCGTTAAGAGGGTGCAAGCATTCTTTTGGAATTTTAGAGTCCCGTACCCGTGGTTGTTTAAAACCAAATTCTCAGAGGGGTGAACCATTCTGACAGACTTTCGAGTTCGTACAAAGTTGCTCAGAATTAAGTCAAGCCTATTAGGGTCTAAATTTGAGCTAGCTCGGATAACTTTTTATTTTTTGTGAATGGTCCTTATGTAATTAAAATTCCAAAACTACAAATGAAATATAATGTAAAATGTCCAGCCCACCCTGTATGATTTGTTCACCACAAATAGCCTAATGACCGCGGATCGCGCTAAGAAAATTCTAAAAACAAAAAGTGCTGCAGTTGGTACAACATCAAATTTAAGAGTTTATTTTCAGAAATACCTAGTCGAACTCAGCTCTCTCATTAAGTCATTTCATGAGAAGAAGGGAAAGGTAGACTAACAAGGGACACTTCCGAGGTGTTCAAAGCACCGAATATCGCGATATGCTTCTTTAAACTCTCTGTCATGCCCTGAGTGAGAATTAATCAAAATTAGATCGTCAAAATCGTTTTGGTTCGCAACATTATTCTTTTGAAATGTTCAAAAATCGCAAAGTGGCGAACTTCCCACGTTTTTAACTACAGGAATATTAGAGCTCCCTGACTCCCCTACGACTTTCACAAAATCTCAAAACCCAAAAATAATATTTTTCATTTACCCAAAATTTTCGACGATTATAATTTTAATGTACCACCGAACGCACCAAAGCGAAAAACATTGAAAAAGAATCTACAAATTTAAAATATCATTACCTGATTTTGGGGATTTTTTGAAAAATACTATGCAGGGAGTGAGGAAACTCGATTTTTCCTGTAGTTAAGAGCATGCAAATTTCGCACTTTTGCGATTGTTTTAAAATTTCAAAAAAAAATCAATGTAGTGAGTCAATTTGATTTTGACAATCTAATTTCAATTAATTCTCTCGTAGGGCATGCCATAGTGAATAAGAAATATCGCGATATTAGGTGCTTTGAACACCTCAGAAGTGTCCCTCATAAGTACCGAACGGAACCCGTCCGCATGGTGCCGGTGAAGGTGAACCTTGCCTTGACTTAATTACAGAGTAAAACCCATGCAGACAGTCACATTGGAAAAGAACAACAGCTGGTTCTTTCAAGTCATTGGAATCCACTAAATATTCACCCTCGCCCACTTCGGACTTTTGCAAGAGTTGAACCCGTGCCGTGTGTTGTATGTAATTTGTTGTCATAGTTACGGTTACGGTTCAATCCAAAATTCACTGCTGCTTTTGCAGCAGTCAGTCTTATATTTCTTCTCTTGGAGCTCGCATTAAAATGCAATTGCATTGAATTTGGTGTGACTTTAGTCGTTTTTTCAAATTTGTTTTTACGCATTTTGATTGCAATTTTTGTCATTTTGATCGCAAATGCAATTTTGAAATTGTGGTTAGCATTTAAATACAGTGCAGCAGTAGTATGGAACATAAATTTGAGAAAGAGCTTCGAGTCGTTCTTTGCAGAATCGATGTTCAAGCCAAGCAATGAAGGCCAGTGGAGAAAAAGTTGATCCGCAGCACAGGCATGCACAGGGGGACATGAGAGAAGCTCCGACTCAAAATCTGAAGTAATTTATCAATAAAAACTTTTAAGTAAAATGCGGACTAAAATTCACCCGATAAATTTTTGTATGGGATAACCCCGTATGACCCAATGCATTAGGAATGAAATGAATGTGCCACTAATGCATTTGGCCATAAGGGGTCATCGTATTAAAAAAATTACCGGGTGACTTTGGATGTCCGTCGGAAAAAATGCAGTTTCACTTTTTCATTCTGATGTATTTACTTGAAGAAAAAGAAATTTCAGACAAATCGGTGTGTTGCACCTGGGAGACTTCCCTCGTAAGCGCAAGCGACATTTATAAAAATGATAGAAATTGTGGGTCAAAGAGTGAGCCAAAATGGGTACAATGCAAAAGTTTATTTTGGAAGAGAAAACGCGGCATGCTAGTCTTCTTTTTCATTGAGCTATTTCATGAGAATGAGAAGGGAAGGCAGGCTAACAAATACCCGAACCTGTTGGCCGGAGGGTGCCGGTGAATCTTGCTTTGCCTTGACTCAATTGCAGAGCAAGCAAGGTGCACGCATGCAGACCAACAGCCAACGAACAGCAACAGCTGCTTTGCTTGCTTCAATTCGTTGGAATGCACCCGTCAGCCTGGTCTGGATTTTTACCTGTAGTCCGTTTCTTAGTAGTAAACCGTGCAGTCCACAAGAAACTCAGTAATTAAATAACAATACACACGGTTTGATATTCATTCCTCATCCATATCATTTTGGAATCAATTGGGAAGCAATTATGGAACACAAATTCGAGAAAGAGTTACGAGTTGTGCTCTACAAAATCAATGCTGCTCAGGTAATGAAGGGCCGTCTGAGCAGTACAGAAAAAGTTCATCAGCACATCACCGATGCAAATTCAAGTTCGAAGTCAGCGTACAAGTACAAGGAACGAGATCTTACTCAAAATCTGAAGTAATTTATCAAGTTCTGTTTTTTGCAGATTTATTTAATTTAATCTGTGAGGGTAGGACCGAGTATGCAATTGTCGTGGTTGGAGTCGACCAGGAAGGGGAGGCGAAGCAAAATTAGCAAACCACCGATTAATTTTGGGCATAAAAATAAGTTCCTATATTGTCATCTTAAAATTTTTCTTGATCTTGACAAATTTTGCAATTCTAAGCATGTCTTGACGTGGCCAATATCTAACCCCTTTTAGCTAAAAGATCACATGAGTAAATGTGAACGTCAAAGTTTGGAGACTATTCACCAAACCACCCACGCTCGCAACGAAACTATTCAACTCTTTTTCTGAATACTTTTCGTGAATGGACCGCAAATTTCTTCGCCAAAATATGCGGATTCTCACAATTTTTTTGAACTCTCCGATTTTCGAAAACATATTATCCTTTATGGCGCTTTGTGTGTTGAATTTGACTCTTATTCCTGTCCAGGGACTCCCAGCGACCCCTTTGTGTAGGAAGTTGCTCAATTTATAAACTTTGTCGATGTAGTGAAATTCTAAGCTAATTAAGTTTTATTTTGTGTTCTAGAACGTCAACTGCAACTGCAACTCAAGCTAAGGTGGCTGCTAAGCCTGCGAGGATTCGTAGAATAGAAAAATCCAAGCCTTTCAATTGTCACATTCCTTTCTGTCGCCAGAAGTTCAACCACAAGGGGCACCTAACCCAGCACTTAAGACAGCACATACTGAGACCTTTCCAGTGCAACTCTTGCCGATTCAAATTCAAGTCCGAACAGTTTTTGAATATTCACAAGGAAAGAAAGCACTCAGGGCTGGCCAAACCGTACAAATGTAATTTGTGTCCGAAAAGTTTGACTAGCACGACAGCACTCGCTTACCACATTAAGTCCCATACAGGGGAAACAAGTCATGCCTGTTCGATTTGCTCCAAAACTTTTAAATTATTGACGCAATGGAAGGACCACGTAAGAATTGTACACGAAAACCAAACATTTCAATGCTCCAGTTGCCCTCTCGAATTCAAGTCCAGGGCGGGTCTGTACATGCACAACAAATCCAAGCATTCGGAGCATCCACCCGAGCTTAAACGAACCATCAAGTGTGAATTTTGTCCCAAAATGTTCCGCTCATTTTCCTGTTTGACCAAACATATAAGGACCCACACTCGTGAGAAGCCATTCAGTTGCAGTTTTTGTCCATTCGCTTGCGCCGATGAAGGAAATCTCAAGAAACACGTGAATGCCATACACAAAAAACTAAAGGTGGCCAAGTGCAAATATTGCGACAAGGAATTTGCTTCAAAACAACAACTCCAGTCTCATGTACCAGTTCACACCGGAGTAAAATTGTACGGCTGCGTGACTTGCTCAAAACGCTTTGCGACTCAAAGTGATCTCAGAAGCCATGAAAACGTTCACAGAGAGGAAAATCGTTTCAAGTGCATGATGTGTGAGAAAATGCTTGCAAGTCGACGGGGTCTTCGTAACCATATAATTGCAATTCATACAAAGGAAAATGTGGCGAAGGCTGAGTGTGAAGTGTGCCACAAAAACTTTGATTCGACTTATCAACTAAAGAAGCATAAAGTGATACATTGTGAAGAGAAACCTTTCAAGTGTCCGTCTTGTTCTCGAAGATTCAATTTCAAGAGTAATCTACGTGACCATGAGCGAAGAAGACACAGTGATCCAATCTACCCTTGTGATCTGTGTGATAAGGTCTATGGCCTCAAAGACGCTTTGACAAGGCATAGGAAATCAGTTCATGAAAGAGTTTGGAGATTTGAGTGCTCTTGGTGCGATTATAAGACGTTTTTCAAATACAGATTGAATAGTCATATCTTGTGCCATACGGGTGAGAAAGCTTACAAATGTGAGAAATGTGGAAAAACTTTCCAAACAAGAGGAAATTTGAGGGTTCACGCCAAAAGGAAAACACCTTGTGCTTAAATAAAATGGTCAAATGGCCACTACCGAGCAACTGGAGCATCTTTGCATCATCTTTAGTTGAATACATTAATTTTTGTAGCAAGTGATTTCATAAGTGTTATGACTTTGACTGTTGATAGTACATTTTTTAATATTTGAATTTTTGAAAATAAACTACAAAGTTGGAAGCCTGAATTCCAGAGTTAATTATTTAATTATCAATATGTTGAATACTCCATAAAAGCTGTTGAAAGTAGATACGGATTTATATGTAGAAGTTAGTTTCATTCATTCGTAGCAATTTGAGTTTTTGAGTTTGGAACTTATATTATATTCGTGTGAGTCAGAGAGGAGGAGCTAAACTTGTCTCAACTTGTTTTTCTGAGAAAAGAAGAGAGAAACGT
>JAQGCM010001746.1:0-13734 GCA_034699705.1 Hymenaphorura dentifera | reverse complement strand
GATAAATAAAAATTAATTTACCTAGTTTCAAACTCAAGTTTCGCAAACTTAAGGAAGCAACTTGTTCAAGTGCCTCGTCCAACGTCATTTTCGATCTTGAGGTTGTCTGAGGTGCAGTGTCTGGGACGGGCTCTAGTCTTTTCTTCCCACTGTACAAAATAGGCGACGATATCGAATTCTCCGCTGGCACTGCATAGCGTGGAATTGTTGAGCTTGAGTTTATGACTGAGTTTGTACTGTTGCCACTACGGCGCGACGGAAGGGGCAACGGCAAGTCATTGTGGATTTCGTTTTCGGCACTGGAGTTCTCGCTCGTGTAAAGAAGTTTTCCCAAAATAGAGCTGGAAAGAGTAGGTCCAACGGTTTGTTTTTTAGGAGGAAGAGGTGGTGGCGGTGACATTAGCGGAGGAGCGGATGACGAGGAAGACATGTCAGATAGTGTAGTCTGCAATGGGCGCGGTGGAGGTTCTGGTGCTGCGTTCGAAGTCGATATTGACGAAAAGGAGGCATAGTTTTGGCGCCTGCTCTCATTCCCGGAGTGAGGCCGCGGAACTGCTGTGGTCGAGGTCCGAGTCAGTGTGCCTGAAGAAGGCGGAGGTCTAGGTGGTGGAGGCGGTGTCAAGCTTGGGATTTCGTCTGAGAAACTGGAAGTCGAAAGGCGTGTGGAACGAGGCAACGTTTTTGGACTCGAACTAGGTAGATTTGCTGGGGCCGGCGTGTTGGAAATAGTGATATGCCTGAGAAGTCCAGGTGACCTTTTTGCACGTGACCCACTGCCTAGAGGCGGAGCAATTTGCGTCACCGGTGGGTTTATAAAATAAACCGAATTGCTGGCAACGGAAGGCGGTGGTGGGGGTGGGCTGTAATTTGGCGGTGAATCGCCGGATGAAGAAGGTAGTCTAACTCGAATGGAAGAAGTCCTTAACTCGGCCTTCGGTGCAATTTTAAAATGCGACTCGAAATCAGTTCCCCCAACGCCGGAGGAGGACGAAGACGAAGGATTAAAATGCGTGGAAAAGGAATTGTGTATCGCTGATTCTTGACCCTGAGGTAGATGTAGTACCTGTTGTTGAGATGCAGCAGCCAAGGTTGCAGATGAGGACAAAGATGCAACAGTAGTATGGTCAAGTATGGTAGCCGATGGCAAAGTGGTTGAACTCAGGTCTTTCAAGATTTTCTTGGGTGGATTTTTCAGGTCGTGGAAAAAATCCTTGCGATCCACGAAAGGTCTGACTTTCCCTGATCCCAAAGGATCTAATTCAGTGAAAATGTCCAAACCAGCACTACTTCTTCCGCTGACTTGGGCGGTACCGTTGTGCACATCAGGCCCAGTAGGTTGTGACACAAAATTCTGGAAATACCAAAATATTTCATCAAGTCTAGTTTTAAATTCATGCATGCTTTCGGAGATTCGTAGAGTGAAGTTTTGCTTACATCTTCGAATGAAGCCATCCAACCGCCGGTCATTGATCCAGGTGGGCCAGTAATATTTGCTTTTGATAATTCCTGAATTTTCTCTACATTGACTCTGGTCGAGTTATTTCTTGAAGCATTTGTAGATTTTGGTTCCGTACTGGCCTGAGAATTTTGTCTTGATATCGACGCGTTGCTTGACTTACCCGAAATTCCAGCTTCAGTGAAAGTTAAAGATGCGCCTGGTGTTGACTCGAATGGATCAGAAGTGAAAAATTCGCCTCCAGAATCAAACGAATTGAACTTAGGGGTTGGGAATGGATCCACTTGCGCGAACGGGTCAACTTGAGTAAATGGATCACTTGTAAATGTAGACGGCCAGACTTTTGCTGACGTCGGTTTAGAGTCAAAAGGGTCAAATGTGTCACCAAATGAATTGTTGATGCCGGCATGAGCAGACATTTGTGGCACATTGGAGTGAGAGTTGACACTAGGGTTGGCATTATTAGATGAGTTGCTTGGCGCCATGGAATACTTGAACCCTGGCGACATTGGATTCATAGGGTCGCTTGAAATGGAAGCAGTGCTTCCCCGATTGAAAAGAGAGTTGTGAGTGTTAGAGTCGCCAAGGTTGCTGTGAATATTCTCCAGTCCTTCTTGAAGGCTGTTCAGCTCTACTTCAAGGTTCAGGAGATCAGCTTCTGCTGGTGCCGAAGGAGAATTGAGGGCACAAGCACCTTCCATTAAATCTGATTTGTAGCCGGACTGCTCCCCAAAAAAATACAAAATTAGCATTTGCATTTTATAACGTTTTTATCTAACTCGCACTTAATCTTTGAAATCTTGTTAAGTTGTTGCGAAACAAAAATTCTGAAGAGCGAGGCATATTAATTTGTTCTAAAGTCAAGCCATTATTGTATTTTTTTGTGCTCATTATTTTTTGAGAAAGCGCAAAGGGAGAGGGAGTGCACATAATGTTTGCATCCAAAACTATCTCTGATAGCGGAGAAAATCGCGGTGGAATTATTTTAGAGGACCTCCGAAATCCTTACATTATATGTATTTGTGAAAAGATCAGTGTAATATCAATCAGGTGCTCTGCTCACATAACGTTGTTAAATATTGCATTTTGGTGTTCTATAAGCAACTGCTAGGAGACAAATTGCGACTAGCAATTCCTATTTTTTCTATTATTCAGTAATATTTCATGACAAGAACGAACGATCGATCTTAAGTGTTCTATCCAGACTATTGGGGAAACCCAAATCTTAATGGGTGATATCTTAATATGAAGACATGTGAAAGTCAATATTACGACATAATAAAGACTTGACTTGACTCCACTACTCTTTCCCCATTCTGCTTTACAAGGCTCAATGTTTTAAACCATAAAACATTTATTTACTCGGCTATTCTGTCCCACTTAAAAACTAGTGAAAGAAGTGAACCCTAACACGAGAGTAAGCTGAAGCTCAAGCTCGAATATAATCGATCCAGGCATGCAACTGTTCTATCCGATATATTGATTTTTGTTGTCACTTTAATTACAAATTAATAAAGAGGTCGTCTTACTGAGCGAGTGTACAACTTAAGCAGAGCTAAACTGCACACAATTTCACACTTTGAAAGGTGGGCTAAACCGACTACCGCATCTAAAGTGATTCTCATCTACCCATGCCATGGCCATCCCATCCATTCTTTCTCCTATTTTACTGCCTTGCCTTCGAATGTTCGAATGTTCGATCCACCCGTATACCCTTTCGCGAATTTCTCGGTGGAAGCGCTGCGCTGGTAATTAGATTGAGCGTTGAGTTAATTATTGGTAACTGGTTTAACTTACTCTCGGCGCCGTTTCCGCTGCTCGAGTGGCAAGAAATTTCTGTTGCATTTCAAGTTGCTGCTTGGCCCTTTCAATCTCTTTCTTCTTCAAGTCAAAAACAACTTGAAATAAATCTCTCATGGCCATAACAACTTGACTCGCAGATTTCTCAGTTTTAATACCGAAGAACCGATGCCCTGTGTCTGGTGAGCCGAAGATGTAGCCAAAAGCCTAGCAAATAAACGCAAATTCAAAATGAAATGCACTCTAAAAACTGAGATGAATTAAATTAAATGCTTACTCGGGTGTCCGTTAAGTCTTGAGCTATGAAGGAAATCTTGTGAACTTGATGGTGGTAGAGACAATCCTGTGAATAAGCAAAAAGGAAATAAGTTATCAACTGTTGACTCGCGAATCAGGCGTCTTCCTTATTTCGGGCTACGTAGAAATTACGTTGATATCATCAATAAGAAATAAATCGCAAAAGTCCTATGCAATTAAAATATTAACGTCGGACTTTGATCTGGGAAAATCGAGTTAACTAGTTGGGTTTTAGCTTGGCAACAAAATTTGCTGCAAGAGAATCAACGCGGTGTTTCAAAACGAATTATTACGATAAACAGTCAGCTTCTACACAACTTTTTAGTAGTGCCTCAATTATTCCAGTGCCTACAAATTTTGTTTCGGTTTCGTATTTCCTGGTGTCTCCAAATTTAGAATTATTATTTTTAGAATAAGATTGCAGTACCCCTGTTTTCTCGTCCCGTAGTCTCAGCCCATCTAAAGCAACATGAATTGTTACTTTCTGTTTGTGTTCGCCAGCTGCCTTTACGGCCATTTTTAGCTCGGACAAAGCTTCCTGACATATTCGATCTCCTCGTGGACCACTGAAATTAATAGTTTACCAAACCAATGAATTGATTGTAGCTACTTGACTGTTTTAATGTACACCAATAATTTTAAAAGCCTTACCTCACTTCCAAAACCCCAATTAATTTGGCCTTGAAGCACAGACCCTCGCCGACAAACCGGGCTGGATCCGTCTTATCTAGTAAAAGAATGAAAACAAGACTTGAGAACAAACGTTTAAGATTTTCGTAGTTAGAAATTCTTTAAACTTCAGAAGAATTTCCCATCTCGAATATGATGAGATTCAAAAAATGAAAGAATTCACATTAAACACAGGGCGGCGAAGTTGATATTATTATCATAAAATGTAGAATTATGGTTACTTTCCCCAGAAAATTATACCGGTGAAAATAATTCAGTGAAGATTAGTAACGCTTACATGTGCATCGAAGAGGACTAGCCCTTCTTCGGAGTGTTTGCATTGGTAACATGTTATAAATTTAAAGAAATACTGCAAAATCATATACTAAAGTACCAATGAACTTTCCTAAACGAGCAGTTAAATTTTTTTAATGAGTGTGGCAATTTCCTGCGCAATAAGCGAGAAAAACAGAGTAAACACAAATGAGGAGATTCAATCACTTCTCCATTCCTACGAAGTCCAGAGTTTTTGCACCTAAATAACCTTCCCTAAACTAGAACACAGTTACGGAAATCCGTACTTGCGAACTACGAAGAAACTTGTGTAGTACTGGACATTAAATTGGACGTTTAGCCCCGAGAGCTTCCAACTTGCCAGAAGTCTCCCTTCATAGAAAGCACACGTAAAACATCACGTTTCATTATTGATCGGCCCTACCATTCCGCTCAGACGCGACGCAGACGAGTAAATCAATAGCACTCGATTCAATGTTGCCAATGAATTTCAGCTTACCCGGGTTTTCAGCACTCGGTTTTGCCTTCGAGTCAGTTCCACTCTGCCCAGACGCACTATTTCCACGTTTTTTACTTTTGCTCGCGCGTATGCCTGCCAAGCTTAGGATTGGTGGTTTAGAATGTGGGACAGCTTCCAATACCGGTTCTGGTTCAGGAACAATGGCCAAGACAATTGGAACAACCGCATCAACGGATTTTTTGTCGTCCTCACTTTTCGACAAAGATTGTGAAACTGCTGAGACTGAGACTGATGGAGATGATGGTGCGGACAACGGAGGGGTTTCTTCCACTTCCGGATCATCTTTTGTACTTGTACTGGCGTCCTCGTCAAAAATGCCACTCTGCAGTTTTTCTTTCTTTTTGCTCCCACTTCCTTTTCGAAGTCTAAGGGTTCGCATTCCATTCCCGAGATTCTTCATCCAGGAACTCGTTCTCTTCATCGCAGGCTCTTTTTCTTTAGCTTCTTTCGCGGTTTCGATGGAACCGGATGATTTAGCCTCAGTCCCGACTTCTGTCGTGTTCGCGGATGACTTGGATAGGACGCTTCCATTTTCACCGTTTTTGCTGCTGGTGGATTTCATGCTGTCACCGCGCCCTTGACTCCACTCCTAAAAGCACCGGAAATTGAGTTAAAATAATGTTGTTACTCATTCTAAAGTACTAGCATTATGCTGAAAAGTTGACTTCGTTGAGTTGAAAATCTCAAAATATTACATATTGGTAGCAGATACAGAATATGAATGCTGAATTCTTGAGCAAGAATCAATGTCGAAGTAGCCGAATGCATGCGTTCGGTGGCGAAAATATACGAAAGCAACTTAAAAAGCTCCTAACTTCAGTTTCTGTTCAGATTCAATTTAAGTAGATAGTAGATCTAGACCAGCATGAATGATTGAATCATTTGCCCTATTTTCGTTTCCGGTCAACTCCCTAACTTAATTAGAAATCCTACTTTGAGCATCCTGTTGCAGATAGCTAAAATAGAGTACAGACCAAGTTTTATGTTAAGTGCGAAAGAATTTTGGAGACATGAATTCGGCGAATATTGAACACAATACGAGTGAACTTGTCAGCCTATTTTTTTGCTGAATTTTTTTTTACTTACTACATGCGGATTTAGAAAACCTCAACTTGTGCTTTGATTATGGCAAAAAGACCTAATGCTTTCAAAATAAATTGAAGTCTTTTAAAAATATTTTTAAACTACGCCAGGTCAACTGCGATAGCTAGCTTGTAAATATCTGAAATCTCTGAAAATTTGGTACTCACTGTTGGAGAATCCTGAGACGCTTCCCACTCTGGTACTCCTTCCAACGAAGTTTTACTCGCAGTCACCGGATCCGAAGGGGTTGTTGTCTTCCCCGGCATTTTGTTTATAACCAAACTTGGCGAAAACTATTTCTGACTTCCTTCAAGTAAAAGCGCTTGCGAGGCAATGGCTTTTGTTGGTTGAATCTGTCAAGGGGCGACGGAAATTGCGACTTCCCACTTCCAAATTGGAGCATGAAGGAAGAGAGTGAGAATAAAATATATTGAGCCAGTAGCCCTCACCGACCACTGCAACTGAAACATAATCAACATCAATTTATTACAATTTATTACATCGTACGTACTAACTTAGATTGTACACATCAACTAGGGACGCTGTTTATCGTGCTAATATGCCCAATCGCAAGAAGTTTAGACAGATTCTGCCCACAAAACAAAGCCCTTAGCCCATCTCGATCGCCGGGCCTGGTCGAATGTCAATCTACACAATTTACTAGCTCCTTGCAATTTTATTTGCGTCGTATCAGTAGTCGCAAAATATACGATATTGGAGTAAGTCAATAAAACCCACAAACCAACAAGATTGACAACGACGAGTGTCCGTAGTCCGTAAGAGGTAAGACAGTGTATGTCAAGAACCGTACATGCCTTGAATTAAAGAATAGCAATTTCCACAAGAGCCAGAAGAATGGGAGATCAAATAAAGATAAATGCGTATTATCACGCTCTTGGAGCACACAATAGCAATTAAACCCTTCAGTCGGCCGGAATTTTATCAGTGCGATATTTTATTCTCTGATGTCCTATGT
This sequence comes from Hymenaphorura dentifera, assembly GCA_034699705.1. Classification (NCBI taxonomy): domain Eukaryota; kingdom Metazoa; phylum Arthropoda; class Collembola; order Poduromorpha; family Onychiuridae; genus Hymenaphorura; species Hymenaphorura dentifera. Next base: position 6,639 of record JAQGCM010001746.1, on the reverse strand, counting down.
TTTTACTGTTGTATTTTCATTTGCATTCTGTGTAGAAATTTTTACATGACGATTCTCTCTATAATGCAAAACAAAACAGTATGCATGTGTGTCTGTGTAGAGGAACGCTGAATTCCAAATGTTACATTAAATAAAATTAAAAAGAGTTAAGTAATACTCTCAAAATGTTTATTTCCGTTCGTTAGTTAGTAGTAGAAAGATTTAACTTGAGGTGAATGGGACGCGCAATTTGCTTACGTTTTGTTTTCCTAAATGTATAGCCAAGTGCCTCCGCGTCAATTAATTGGAATTTACTGATCCAAAGCAGTGATTTAGAGCAATAATTTCATATTATTTGAGTTTCTCGTAGAAGTTTCGCCAGATATTCTACATTCGAAAATATCGTGGAACGAATTGGCAATTTCTGAGGGGTGAGGGTGATGGCCTACCCGAACCTGACGCGTGAACAGTAAATTAAATTCAGATAAATATTTGTACATATTCATTTGCATCGAATTCTCATAATGTTTTCAGGGAGTCCTTCCAACCTAGGACCAGCACCAGTATCGAAAGTACACTGACTCCAAGAATTAAATTAAAACACCCTTGCAATCAAAAGTCAAATAACGAAATTGCACAGCAAAATCCTGCATGACGGCAGAATAGAATACGCTTGCATAGTTAACCAACACAAAAGAATGAAGGTTGGCTCCTGTTTTCCGCTGACAAATAATTTTTTGGGACATGCAAATTTCTAGTACACCCTCACACTCACTCAGTGCCAGGTGTCAGAGTCAGAATCAGTACATCATATGCTCGAAGGAATATGAAATTACAATTTACTTATTTTCCGCTTTATTGGTTTACGAATTGTGTAAGCCAGATCATTTTTTGGGAAGATAATAATTTAATCTTCTGCCCCCGCCGATTGGTTTCTACCAAACGTTTCGAAAAAATCGAATTGGACAAATAGATGCGATTTGAGTCGAAGCTAACATAAGCCAGAACCCTGCCTAAAATTTCCTGGACAGATCAAATTAAAATAAACCTGCACCTAGCCCGAAGTGTTCACACTTAAATCCAACGAATCCTTGACTGTGATACGAACACCTCCAGCTGGTAATCAATATGTATCAGGAACAAGATTTCGGAGCTAACACAAAACTTTACCAAAATTCCAAAAATTAATGCCGCGAATCTAACCCGACAAATCTCCTCTGTCTTCTCAGGAATGGGTACGACGAACACCAAACTAGTAGCCACAACTACAAACTCACCAAAGAAAATCCAAATGGAGTCGCTTTCTTTGAGGTGAAGTACTATTTCTAGTGAAACTGTTCTCCGATTCTGCCTGCACTTTGAATGAACTTGAAGACGTAACGTGAAAATGATGTCAGAAGTTAGCCAAGGCAGAAGACTACAACTAACGAACTAACTCAATTTAACCAAATCACTTGCTCACGTTCCTCCAAACTGTGCAAGCAAACCGCAAGGAACGCAGAAGGAAAGGAAGGACGGAAGGAAAATGAACTGGACAAAACCGAAACCTTGAATAATTCCCATATTTGTTCGGCTTTTGCATATTATTGGAGTAGCCTCGTCCTCTATCGTCTTAGCCTCTAGGAGACGAAAATGTCAATATTCGCAAACGAACATGTCTTTTGCAACTCTCTTCATTTCAACTGTAACTGTAACGTGCCAGGAATGACATTTTCTTGAGAAAAGAAAGAAGAGAAGACGAGAACGAGAGCCATGTCCCATCCAATCGCCATCAGCTAATGCACGTACTATCTTTGTTTTTCTTTTTATGTTGTTGGCCATGGTCGGTGCTTCTCTTCTACAAGTCTTCTTCTTACGATACATTTCATTTAGTTTTATTTGCTTCCATTTTCGTTGCTCAAGTCAAGCCTTTATGTAATAAAAGCTAGTACATCTTTCCACGGCGTTTCCAAGCAATGCAATGCATGATGAACTGAAAGACAGAGAGCAGAAGGCTTCCCAACTCTATTTTTATCTCCATACCATTTTGTTACACAAGAAGTCACTAACCATGCTGCATTTCATTCATACATAAATTCATAATGAACAACGTAGTAAAAAGAACATTTGGACCATTTTCTAATGCGCATAGAATAGAATGCTTGCCTGCTTGGTAATGTAATGGCGTAAACAGTATGAATTGGAGTGCAGCGAATGGGAAAGTAGGAACTAAGGAAGTTGGTTGCAAAACGGAAGCATGAAAGCCGATGACCAACTTACAATGTTTGCAGACCTAGCTAATATGTACCGATCTAAACAGTACAATGATTTTATGGTTCCAAAGTTACGATCTGAGCAATCCCAAATTGGGTAAAACCAGCTGCCGGAGTTGAAAACACAATTAAATTATAACTTTACTGACCAAACCAACTGGCATTCGACTCGGCTAACCATATTCGACTTCGACCCATTTCGAACTAAACTGCAAGTGCATTGCTTTCTAACCCTAAAGGAGAAAGGTCTGGGAATTGCAGAATAAAAATATTGATCGTTTTTTTAGCTGCTTTCTGTGCGCATTGATACTAATGAAAACATCATATTACTGCATCTCCGATGGAGAATAAAAATACGAAACGTGATATTCACAATACAATCCGAATCAGTCACTGATATCGTGATATCAATGTCACATTATCACACTATCTTATCTGGGATCAACGATCAATACTTCAATTTATGGACTTGTCACTGCCAAAGACCTTTGAACAGCTAGGAATACACAATAATTTATTCTAACCTGGTGCAACTAATGCCATGCTCATGAATAAAGTTTAACAGATACCTCTCCTTTACTAAAATAGGTCATTCATATTCTATTTGACAGCCCGACAATAAATGTAGCGTATCGTTGGGTCAATGCCATCCATCGTGGTTACTTAATTTTTGTAACTGATATTAATCCTGGGATGTGACACGTGCTTTTGGTACACACAATAGACAATGCATGAGAGATGTGAGTAGTTTACTTATTCTATTCATCTATTCTATTCGCAAATTGCAGCAATCCATATCCAACAATCTGTGTTGAACTTTCTAAATTTCTGTTGTCGGTTATCTAACGATGGTCTCAATAGTTGAACTGCCGGGACTGAACGCGTTAACTTAAGTATACTAGAATTTATTAATATTGCTACATGACAGTTCTGGTAGCCAGTTAATGGCTATCTGCAGGATGTAAATGTCAGAAGGTCATTTGTTGTTGCAACTGGGACCAATTGAAGAATATATTTTTTAAATCTTATTACAAACACAAGCGAGTTAACTGACCACCCTTTCCAAAGGATGTTCGATCTTGTCTTAACCAATGTGGATCAACATCTTGATTCCAGAATTATAAATACAAATGATGACGGTTTTGAATTCTTATTCTTAGTTAACTCAATGCCCTCCGTGAGACCATTTTGTTGAGACACTTCTAACTGAGAAAATGGGTTTCTTTTGCAATGATGGATAAGCATTCCTCAACCAACTTAAGAATTCATGTTCAGCTTACCCATTTCATGAGTTAACACTTGCGAATATAACTAAGAAAGTGAAAGCGATGTTAAAATATTATGTTAGCAAAATACATGTGTAAACAATATACCGCAATGAATGTTTTCATGTTTATTACAATACAGCCAAGCGAGTGAAATTTAAAACTTGGTTTAGGATAACTGGCTACAAGTGAGAAGGAGTGAAAGTAAACTGGAAAAAGGCTTACCTTTAAGTTCCAAAATGTGGAGTTCAAATTTGAAATTTGTCAATTCCAAATTGATTGATCACTTATGTTTCACTTCCAAGAGGACAACTTAATCACTTTTAAATATCTCTCTAATATCACTCTTTCTTTTCTCTCCAATTTGGAATAAATTGTACATGCACAAACCAAGAAGCGAGTCCTCGACTCATTTGCGATGAAACTATAAAAATCCTGTCGTATTTGCTGCAGGTATTGTCAGGTCTGTGTTACACGTTGCTGGACAGAACGTAGCATCAGGAATTGGAAATATTGCTTTGGTGTTATTTACATTTTTATATCAGTTGTAAAATTGGTATTGCTCCTTAGTTAACAAATAAGTTTGCATAAATTCTATTATTCATGTTCAATAAATTGTATTGCTAGCACTAGGCCGTGGCATTACCATCCCCATGTATATTTGCATTGTAGGGCCTCCTGTAAATTAAAAACAAATTTTTATATTAATAGAATGCCTTACTTTTTCAAAACCACACTGCATGTGCTTTCTGTGTCGAAATCAAGAACAGTTGTTATTAAACACGTACAACTCAAATCATTAAAATGTAATGATGTGGTTCGAAGCAAACTAATTTAGCTTGGCTTAGCTAGCACAGCCAGGCCTACTAAATGATGAATTCCACAAAAAAAAATGTTTACTTTACTTACTTAGTTGTTCTAATTCTTCAGTGGAAATAAGGTAGAAGGTGCAGGCAGTCAATTATGGTTAATTAAGGCTCAAAAAATTGCAATTCCTCAATTTCCGGTGCATATTTGGTAATTAGTATTATTATTGTTAATACGTCAACAAATGTATTTCAATTTTGAGTTTGAAATGGAACCAGTACAGAATAGGAGCATGGAGCAGGATTAATTATTGCTTAATTTGCTGTATCTTGCTGCAGGAATATGTTATATCATAAGAAGACTTGATTGACGATTACAGGTGGTCAAGAAGTATAAGTATAACTGATTAGAACAGGTTGAACTTCACTTGGTGCTGTTAATTTATTAATTGGATTCCACAGCCAGCGTTTTTAAAAATCACAATCCATTGCCATTGTCCATCTCCTTACTCGAGATTCCACAAATTCCATTCACTTTCTTTCACTGGTGGGTGTCGTGCAATTGTTTCTGATAATCTGATACACAATCAAATTCTTCTCGTCGATTTCCTCAGAATGTGAGAAGACGATTAAGACGAGATTTGTCGACTTCTCTTAATTAGTGTCGTATCGTGTCGTTTGCTCGTGTATCTACCTTGTCTTCGTTAGTCATTATCTATGTAGTATCGTTTGGTGTAATCAACCCTTCCTTAATTCCATTCTCGGAAAAATTACGTGAAATGAAAAGTAAAATGCAAATGAGAAGTTAAAAAAAGTTTAACACGCGCGGCATTTGTTCACTTGCCATGCCATGCCAGACACCGCATCGCAATTGCATTGCAAGTTTTGCAAGCAATGAGTAAGAGCAGTAAGAACATCTGAATCTCACCTCACCATACAAAATCCATACTACAAAATAAAATGTTACAAAATCAAATCTCAAAAGTTGTGTATGAGTGTTGGTGGATGCATGCAAAGTGAGAAAAGGGTTAAATTGAAGGGGAAACACAACGTCGTGGCCTTGAGCAGTTTTAACTCTTAAATGTACAACATCTCTATGCCTAACATTTCAAATTATCCCACACCTCACCACTTTTTGGATTAGGAAGGACGGTGTTGGAAATCTCATCTAATCCTTAGCTTAATCCTACTAAAAAACAAAGAGTTTGCCATTTTTTGATAAATTTTTGTGTAGTATTTGCGTGATTAGAAGCAAAGCGGAGCGGAGCGGAGAGATGAATTCACTTTCACATGTACAGGGCACAACGGCGATGGCATAAAAGTCTGGATTTTATGAAAATGCATATATAGTGAGAGTTTGGTTTGGAAAGATTTGGATTTGGGAAACAAATTTTTGGTAGTTTAATTGTTTCAATTAAAAAATGTAAGAATTTGGAATAACGCGTTGTACGCTATCAATTTTTTTTGTAAAGAACGAATGTCTAAGTTCGTTTTAAATTACATTCCTTTTCCTGGTGGAGTGCGATCCATGCCGGGTGCAAATCTTTTTGAGTTGTTGTTAAAGCCATCAAATGAGAAATGAGTTTAGATTAAATTGCTTATTGCTGGTTATTTGCAAATTAAGTACTGGAACTGGAAACAAATGTTGTAGTATTTGCTTTTTAGTAGAATATTTCAACCATGCAATCAGTTTAAATAAATTTTAAATCTGCTTTGTGCTTTGCTAACATAATATGGGAATAAGTTGAAGAGGTGCTCAAAAGTTAAATAAATTCCAGGTCCGACTTCGAGAACAAGCTAACAAGGAGGGAGTACTATTTATAATCTGAGCCTGAGCATAATAACGTATCCGGTTTCAGCTATGCTTATTAATGAAACTGCTCCAAGTTATTTGATTCTTGTAACTGTGTAATTATTTGTATAACTTTGCTAGTGAGTTCCAAGTAAGTGACTTGTGAGCTGCAGAATCGAGTCCGGACCGGACTTTCTTCAGAGGTTCTGATAGTGTCAGTTGTCAATCAATCGTTACTTCGTAAATGCTTATAAGTAAGACGTTGAAATCAGGATTTAATCTGAATTAATATGAATGAGTATTAAACAACTGCTACTGAAACTAGACTAGGTAGGTACTAGAATAACTGTAAGTTTACAAGTTTACTGCATTAAAAAAAATACATACTCTTTCAATGGGATGGCTTGAGCTTGACGCGTCAACTGTATTTCTGATATGATATTTCAACTAAGCTAAGAAAGCATAACAACATAATGAGATGACTTATGACCTTTGGAGTTTTGACAATCTCTAATACCAAATGAATTCAGTTGAACTTTTCCTGA
>JAQGCM010001745.1:0-13739 GCA_034699705.1 Hymenaphorura dentifera | reverse complement strand
TAATGTAACCCTCAATTGTCAATTCTAAGTCACTCAAGTCATTGGGGAGTATTTAAAAATCCCAATGAAATTGGGGTTGTAGATTCCCTGATGAATAAAACAAGACTCGCGCAACCCGGCTTAGCAATTATGTTTTGCATCTGCTAATCTGCTCTGCATCCTTCTGTCAATGTTCTTCATCATAAGCACATAAAATTATTTTTGCGTTCTACTAAGAAATAATTATAGAATTTCAAATTCCAAAGTCATAAAATTACTGTCAACCGATGCATGATCTATTCAAACAATGTACAATCTTTCCAAAATATCACACCATCGCATCGTCAAGGTTTTAGACATTTAAATACAGCTGGGGATGTAGAGAGAAAGGATGCATTGCAATGATTATCGGAAACACTGAAAATTTTACCAAAAGTTACTTTAGCATTAGCATTGTTGAAAATTACGATAAAGAATTGGTTGTGCAAATTGTTCATGGAAGAAGATTGCACGAGGAGTGGACAATAAAGTCGGCTTCTTTGGTTTTACAGGAGCTAACAGCTAACGTAGCCTAGCCGCACGTACGTACGTAAATCGGCTTTGTTGGAAACCAACAATTCGTCCAGACAGCAAATATGTGTGCGAGCGTTAGCGTTTCGCAGGTGGAACTAATTAAATCCTTTAATCTTATTTGCCAAGGTAGGTAGGGTAATAAATAAATTCTCCCTTGCCTCACTGTGTGCATATGTGAGACTAGCGCATTTGTTTGTGAATCACTCAATGCACTTGAATGGATTCCTTTGAACTTCAATTTCTACCGACCAACTGGACCTATACGTGTGAGATTTAGAAGGCGTAGGCGGCCAAACTTCAATTATTATTTCATCATTTCATTCAATGTCACGTGCAACAATAGTTGTTGCTGAATTTCATGAGTGCGTTTGGTGATTCTTTTAATAAGTATGATTGCATAAACCTACGGAGAAATTCAACCAATTGTTATTTCCTGTTTAAGACATCTTAGCTGTTATATATTGGAATCAAATCGCTCATTTGCTTTGGATTTGATGTTTCTTATTTTAACTTTTCGGCAAAATGTATATGCGAAGGTAACAGTTAGAAATATTCAAATCGCCAGGATTTTGTACAGTTACATATTGTATTGCAATATTTATTTAAGTTCTGCATTTGAACAGAATAATCAAAGTCCAAATTGTGTAACTCATGCAAAATTTTCCACCTAGAGTCAGATAATTCGAAACCAAAATTATACATAATTGCAAACTACTAACTCAATTTTTTTGAATTGTATCCAACGTTAATTGCACATTGTTCAACATTGACATTTTTGAAATATTAATTTTTCATACACACATCGGAGAAACCAGCTTAATAATTTAAGAATTCTGGTTCGAATCCAAATATAAAGGGTTTTTAGGACTACATTTGGGTCAAAATAAATCCGAACGTTTTGATGAAGGAGAAGTGAGGTTTAGTCAAAGGAGTAACTTGTTATATGTTAAATAACTCGGATGAAGTCATAACAAGGATTTTATGAGGGTGATAATTGTAGATAAATTCAGGCAGACAAATGCTGAAAATGAGACACTAAAATCCTGGCATTGTTCCCCATTGACTCTAACGTGAAAGTGTGCAATGCACACGTTTGCTCCCAATTAGGCTTTAAATTTTACGATGAAGTGCCATTGTCATTCTACCACTATTTAAGACAATGTTATTGTTCCAACCTAGTATGTATAGCAAGTCTCACTTTACTAAAACCACAAAATCCTTACAAAACTATAAAAATGCAAAGTACACTTTTTGACTAAGGGTTTGGACAAACCATAATATATACCTTTTGACACCTTTAGATTTTCCTTGCTGGGTTTGCTAAAATATTTTGAAAATGTCAGCAGCATGACATCAACTCACGACAGCGCTCTTTAAGGATCTCTGTAATTTAAATAGACGTAGTATTCATACTCCTTATTCGTGAACATTTTTATTTTAGAACGAAATACCATTAAATCATTATTTCTCCAGAAGAGAAGTGAAACTGAGTTGCCTGCCAAACCAATCTAATCGGAAACTGGCTTCATCTCCGTTTCCATTGTTCTACTCTTTGCTAGTATTCCTGCCGACTGGAGTAGAAGATAATCAGTCTAATGCAATTGGTGATAGGCAGTAGAACCGGACCCGGGCTCTTTGAGTTTCCTACAAAATGGTCGGTCGATCAGAGCGAATAGACTTGCATGTCGACTACTACTTTCAAAGTCCATTCCATCTGCATGGAATATGTTGAGGAAGACGTGTAGGCGGACTGAATGATGTTTTGACGTGAGTGAATGTCGAGTCATTAAATACAATTATATGCTGTAAAATATTTAATCTAGTCGTTGCAGCTAGCCCAAGCCCTCACCTCACTAATAGCGAGAGAGATGATGAAAAATATTATTATTACGATATGACGGAGGATATGCATACAAACTGTACTACAAATACGACACGAAGCAACTAGAAACCCCCGTATAAATAATTTCTTCGACTCATACACATTAACACGAATTCGTCAGAGTCTCAATCATTCGTGTTTCACCCGAATCGTTCGTGCGCAGAATTTTTGGACAAATGAATTTTACATTGCATCATAGACCGACCTCCATGCTTGCACAAAAGTACTCGTGCAAACCCATTCACCATAGTTCTAAATTAATCCAACGTTAGAATTTTTGCGTACAAAATTATACACATCGATTAGGAAAGCCTGCAACTGGAAGAGAAAGTGGAGAAAGTCGAGTCCTTCTGCCAGGTTTGGCCTTTTAGAATTGTAAAATGGCATAGATTTGCTGATACATTGTGATCAGTTGGACAACTTATTAAAAAATAAATGCCAAGTCCTCAGATAATCGTAAATTGAGGCACTCGGATTTTGTTTTCGGATGAAATATGATGGTAGGGAGAAAGGAGCAAAGGGTTTCTGTCTTCTGTGACTTTTGTAGTTGGAAAACATTGGAGAGTGTGTGAACTTAGCAGGCAGAGCACATGGAATAGAGCTGAGAGAGCATTTGAAACCAATAAAATTTGTGAATTGCTCCAAAGAAGAATAAAGTTGTATATTTTTGAGGTAGCTACCTGAAAATGACCTAGCTGATGACAAGTGACGAGTAAAAGGTGCTTCACCAACTCAAGACTCAAGACAAATGTATTTTGTATTTTGTTTCTTTTGAAGACAAGAGCCCATGGATTGTTGCTACATGCGGTGGTTGGTGACTGGCTGTGAGCAGAGCAGAACAGAATTTCTTGGTCGAGAAGTACATGGAAATTATCGGGCAATAAAACCTAAGTAGCCTTAGATGGGTCCGACCCGTTCGTTCTCTTCTTGCAATGTAATTTTTGTCCAAAGGAATGGAGACACGGACTACGGACTAAGGCAAGGATCAGATGGATGGAAATGATGAGCAAGTTCTGGTTTCCATCTGACCATTTCTAAAAGCCATGTTGGAACAACAGTGCAAATGAAGACGGACGGAGGAGAAAAGAATCGAGAGTTGTTCTGGAGGAAGGTGTGAAATTCTTTGGAGAAGGACAAGTCAGGCTAAGCTAGGAAGACTAGGATGGATGCAACCAGCAATTGCAGAGCCAATTGTTGTTGGAACGCTCAACCAGAAAATATCCAAAAAAAAAAGTGCCTCTAGGGTAAACACTCGGCCCGGTCCTTCACGATTTTATGGCTGACTTGAATTGCTTTCTGACGATGAACCAAACTGATCAGACCCAAAAGGAACAAAATCTGACCTCTCTCACTCTTCCTTCCTTCCTTGGCTCTTAAGGATTTATTTATGATTATATTTTATTCCACGCCTCTGTTGTGGAGTATGTACGTATGCATGGACGGATGGAGGGACTTAAGTCACCTTATTAACGGATCAAGCAAGACGCCCTAGTTTGTCGTCCGTCCCTTTCTCATAGCCAGGCGAAACAATATATGTGAAATGGAAACCAGATTGACTTGCATCCTGACAACAGCAGCAGAAGAAGAAGACGACAACACTTAGCTGAAGAAAAAGGCAAGTTTTCAAAATCTGTAATAAAATAACCCAAAAACTGAGAGAGCGGAACATCCAATTATTCACTAAAATCATCACCAATTTATTGGGACTATAGAACCATCAATACTTTTGCATTCGTTGCTTGCATTCATTTCCTTTTTGCATTTAGAGCTATAAAACCATTTAGTCTTATTCAACTGATGCTGTTTGAACCTTAGCAAATGTTTTTCATCACGTTTGAGAAAATATTCTCAAATCTCAATGACCTGTCATCAGGTCTCAAACATAAACTTAGTTCGTCGCGGATTGTAAAAACAGATTGCTCCTCTTCACGACGACACAAATCACAAATGATACTAATGGACTCCAATGTCCTAACCGTTCACTCCTTAAGCAATTGTAGTTTGACTTCTAATGAAATTATTACAGTCTCATCATTATTATGCTTCGACATTAGCATTTCCTATTTTGTACAATTTAGGGGTGATATGCTAGTCGAATTGAAGGTCGACTGTTGTAGGCTCCGTGTGTCTGCCACTTGTGACGTGAACTGATTTAAATCACAAAAAATATAGACATTGCTAAAGTACCAAATAAATCCGATAAAAAATCCTGAAAGCTCACAATTCAGGATTCTCTGATTAGCTTTTTTCTGATGGATTCCAATTTTTTTCAAACGGGGAATTAATTTGTAAAATTTGCAAATTGAAGCCATCTCTGCTATTATCTCGCATCATAAGTCTACATCCTGCAGCAAATGATCGAAATTTGAATATTGAGCTTATATTGTCCAAATAGTGGCCATTTCAATAGTTTCTTTCAAAGAATGATTATTTCATGTTTATTTAGTGATTAACCTATAGTCTACAGTGGCAGGCTTAATTTTTTACACCTATTGTTTGGAAAAGTTCTTAGAAATATGGATGATAGGAATTTTGGCATTTTAGTTCGTAGGACAAATACTGTGAGGGGCGACTCAGTGGTGAGACTTAACACCGACGACGTCATTTCGGGTCGGGTAACGAGCAAGCTTGTAAAAAAAATGTATCCCGGGTTGGAAAATAACTGCGGAGGTTGAGAATGTAATGTTATTTGATGGAAGAAGAGGAAAGTGAAGGAAGAAAGTGGTGAAAGATTCAGTCATAACGGGTTGTGATTTAGTGTTCAACTGTGCCGCAAGCCGAACTTGAGAACACTAAAATCTTTGCTGAAATCGCTGCATTTATAGGGTAATAAATCCGTAAATCAATCCGAAATAATCCTCGGCCGCATTTTTATCTGAATGACAAATATTCAATTTCGTGCAATATTCTCTCCAGTTCACTTCAGTCGCGATCTTATCATCTCACACCCTTCGCCTTTATACTTATTACTTGATTTATTTGCACAATCCCACAACTTTCAAGCGCATACCACACCATAAATGTAATGTTCACTTCATAGTTCATGCCTGCTCAATTTTTTTTAGTTTTCTGATTCGTTTGTACAACATGAAGCAAATTTTATGAGAATAATATATTCTCACAAACGGCGTTAAATAAATATTTCGCACACCAGCAAGAATTTTAATAGTCTCTTTTTCATTGCCAGAGATGCAAAGTTGCAATAAATTATGTCGTTTCAATTCAAAATGTAAACTTTTAATGCAATTCTTGAATTGCACAACTTAGTTCCAACTTCCAACCGCAATTCCTAACGGGAGACGTCAGCGCCGATGGAACAATTTCCCCGAACCGAAGTTCTAGACACTTCACTTGAGTTCATGACTTTGAAATGAACCCATTTTTACAGAAATTGAAAATCGAGCTACGAAAGAGAGTGCAATAAAAATATGAAATATTAATGCTAAGATTTTTGTTATGCTTTTGCCTGGAATCTAACAATTTGGGCCCTACCGCATTTGGCTGGCTTGAACGGGAAATTATTCTAGGGAATATCGCGTGCAATAAATCTGTCTGGCATATAGAATCAAGGTATTAGCAAACGCTTAATTAAATTTAATACTAATTGGCTCTACTTTTAATAGAAAACGGATCTAGTTGCAGCAGACGGTTATAAAATTTGAGAGTAGCAACTTATTCCCAAATCAAAATTTGTGCAAGGATCGCACTCCAGTTGAGGAGGAGAATGTTGATTAAATCAGCTGTCGCCGTCGCCATCAAAAGTTGTGTTTGTATAATGAGGATTTGAAGGAAAGTAGATGAGAAACGATTTGGAATAAAAGTGGCGTCTACGAGCCGCGGCGCGGAGCCAAAAAGACAAGGATATTCATTTCGATCCGAATTTCAGAGTCTCTGAGTGTCGAGGCTCCGATCCGACAGACCGTGTAAAGTGTAAATGCTCATTCATTTGTCAGCGTCGAAACTTTCCCTTCAGTCCTTTCTCCGAAGACTCAATGAAAATGGTTCCCACTTGACTCGTTAATTGCTCACACCACCAGCACTTCAATCCAATGTGTGTGACGACTTTAATCTAATGTTCTTCTCAATGCCTGCATGCATTAACCACCATATCACAGCCTCAAAAACTCCAGGCTTTCAAACCATTCTACAAGCAAGCAACGCCAAAAACTAAAATAGAGTGTCCTTCCCACGTGTTTACGACCACTCCTCAACAAAATAATAATAATTATAAACATCCACTTACTTAGTATGCACAACTCGTATTGATTGTTCGCAGGAACAGTCTTCGAGGTCACCTCGATCGCCCCTGTAATTAATTCTTTGAGCCAACAACTATAACTACCATAATCTTTCATAGGCTCGTATCATTTAAATGGGTGGGATCCATCCGCCGTTGACTAAAAAGCAATTTACATTTGTATTTGATATCAAGTTTTCTTTGCAAGTGTTTATGGACGAGAAGTGAATTCCGTTGGCTAAATAAGGAAAAGGATTCTGGTTCAAAAGTTTTGGTGAAGGAGACGTCGTCGGACGTCTTTTTGTCTTTATTTCTATATAGTCAAATTTATTCTGCTTCAACACTCTCTCCCCAGTTGATTTATGTCTTTACAGCCCATGATTTGTTTCATTGCAGCTCCACTCCTTTAGTCTAACTTGAACTTGTTTTGTCATCTTTCCGTCCATCCGGCATTGCGTTGTCCAACCGTCCGTCCATGTACTCAAATACCCTCATTTGAACTCGCTCTGTTCTGTTTTTCTCCGTTGTCTATCCTTTTTTTTCAAAACTCGTGTTTGAAATAACACAAAATTTATTTATTGCCCTAAAATTCATATTCAATTGACGCTCAAACGCCTGCAAGCTTTGTCATTATAAATATTATGTGAGTATTCACAGCGCCGATCGAGTACTAAGGAAACTCATCACTAAATTATTTGGCAATTGAATTTATATGACTTTCATGAACTTCACTTGTATCTTGAATTTCAATTGTAATAATTGTCCACTTTGCATAAGATAGCAGTGATGTTTAGAAATAATGGTCTGGTAGTGCTCTCATAATTGCAATTCTTGAAATACCAGTGTATATCAATAATTAATTTTTTTAATGGTAATGGTAGTATTGCGTCATAGACAGTTGTTAGCTAAAAGACGAATGAATAATCAAAAAGTATTCTTTGATGACTCGATATGACTTTTTACATTCGAAAATTACAGGAAGTTGCAATTGCAATGAGTCAATTAAATGAGAGTCTACGTAAACTACCACAGCAAATTTACCTTGGCTTTGGCTTTAACTAATTTGACTTAATACGTGCCCGGCATTCAATATCAGCTTTGAGTGCAATTGAATGAATTTGTAAAATGTACTTTATAAAGAAATAAGAAGTTTTATGTTTAAGTAAATGCTCGTTAGAATAAAATTGAAAATGACAGTTGGCGGCACACGTTCGCTGAATGCCGAATGCAATTTATTTTAATAGACCTAATATAGCAATCAAACTCATTAGTGGTTGGCACCTTGTAAACGGATTAGCAAGGGACTATTATGACCTATACTATTGTCATAATATGACCACAAACTAATTCGACTAGACCACAATAAATATAAACAGAGCTGTAGGGGGGAGTAGTGCAAGTGCTCCACGTAGTAGAACAGAACAGAATAGAATCTACTACGAACAAACTGCAGCGTAATGATGATGATTATATATGACTTTATAATAGCCCTTGTAAACATTTACATGGGCTGCTTGGCTGCTATTAAAAATCGAACTTGAGTTATTAGAGAAGTCCTCATGCCAAACAGACTTGTAGATTTTATTGAGTTCTGGAGTTTTGGGACCTTCTTTTATTGTCACGTTCACGTCTCCTTCATTCTCATTCATGCTTACGCAAAAACTAAGCACAACAGTCGTCCGGCTACCTGAACGCAATCAGGAGTTCCTAATTTATACTTTATTGGTCCCCCTCCCCAGTCTCCATTAGTACTTGCAACGTTTTACTGAGAAAGAAAAAGAAGAACATTTTAAGTACGAGAATTTTAATGAAAGTATCGAAACGAGACATTCTTTTTTCCCTACAGGTCCTACCTCCTTCCTTCCTGAAGGACTACAGGAGCTTAAATAAGAGGTTAGTCTTCGGAATGGAGGTTGAGACGCCTAATAATTCTGTGTTGATGTCTTTAATAGTCGTTCTAGTCTTTGGATATGGATTGTTATTGTAGTTAATGGAGGAAGAGGGACGATACAGTCATCTCTGAAGTCATCTTGAAGATCTCCAAGAAGTTAAGACGGAATGGAAGAAAAGGGTTGAGTGGTTTGTTGGCTTTGGGGCTTTGGAGTCGAGCATTATTTGGGAGAGGCAGACATTTCAGACATAGGCTGGGGCGAGTTTTTGGAATTGGTGGACACCGAATCCGAAATGGTGCAAGTCGTCGTCGTCGACTTGGTCTTCTTCGTCGTCGTCGTCGTCGAAATGAAATGAGTGAAAATGTATGTGCGGAGGTTTGGTTTGTTCCTTGAGGGAACCCTAAAACCATTACGTTGACAGGTATATGGAAGTCCTCTCAAAATTTATGAATTCAGGAATATATTCATGACATGTGAAGCTCAATGGAGAAGGAGAGTCAGTCCGACCAAGCTATCCAGCTTTCCCTTGCCATTTCGTCAAGACTTTTGGGCTGGGCTGGGACCAGAGAAATGAACACAAGACGCTATCTCTATCTCCGCCATAATATTACGCCAACTTTAAACACGACTTTTTCCACTAGTTTAGCCTCAAAGAAATAAGAGCACCAACTACCTACTTTCGTTTCGTGCCCGTGTTCTAATGTTTTTTTAGTTTTTAGCTCTTCTCATCTACAATTCGGCACGAACAGACTGTGAAGTCACTAGACGACGACTGCGGCAACGACGACGAGTCAAATAAAATAGTCACGCCGAAGGAATGAGACTCGGAATGTCTTTCTCGTAACACTAGTAGTGTTTTTGTAATTTCGCAATTTATGCCTTTTTAACTATAGTAATTAAGCAATTTTCAGAGGCAAAATGATGATCTCGGGAGATAGAAAAAACGTTCAATGGAAAATGTCGCCAGTGAAAGTTGACTTATTCAAATGCTAAATAATAATATCTAGATAATTTGAATATAGTTAGATTTTATGCATTGTGTGTTTCAAGAGCATTCGCTATATTGCAGTTTTGATGCAGTCAAATTTTTGTTGCTTAAAAGGACTATTTCTTATCAATATCGTTCTATTATTCAACTTTCTTGAACTAATAATCTTATACAAGGCCTATGAAACTTGGTACAACAGATTATTCAGCAGTAGCAGTTTTCTGTTGAAAGTCTAAACAAAAATCCACAAGAAAGAGCATTTGTGCTTTGATTATTCCGAGTAAACTACGTATAGCATCATTTGAAATTCATGGCATGGCACATGGAATCTCTGGTTTTTACGGTAATCTATTCTGGAGCGATTTTTTATTGAAGCAAGGTGCCTGCAAAAAATGGCGTAAGCCTTGGGAGCATGTAAGTAAAGGCTAGAAGAAGCCAGCCAGCGGTGCGATAATATTTCCCACGTCAACTTTATTACAATACAGTATGATTTGAACAAAATTTAAAAATGGTACTAATAAAATAAGCCAAATTCTCTGGAAGCGCTAGACGAACTTTCAACAAGTAAATGCAATAGCTTTTCAATTTAAAAATTATGTTATGAATACAATTAATTCCCAACATCCTAACTCTAATTTCTCACCCACTAATAAATAGCATTGAGTGCGAGCAGTTTATTAATTAATTACTCCTTTTCACGAGGTCATAAAAAATCTTTCGAATGTCATATGAAGAACATAAGAAAATGTTAATATGTATTTGATAAGTACTTCTCTGAAATGTTAAGCAAATCCCGATGCCAATCAAATTCCCACGACTAAACTGAAATTGTACACTAACAAGAAAATGAAATTATTAGTTAAGTGTAAGTTATGTTTTAATATCCCTGTCTTGTCCCCCTGCATAAATCCAACATAAATAGCAGTGTGTGGAAATGAGTTAACCAACTTGAGGTCTTATTTGATTAAAGGCTCAATGCCACGACACGACGCGACGGAGAAGTGCAAGTGAATGACGCACAAAGTAAAGTATGTCACAATGCAATAGATCGGCGTGTATGACAATATGCGAATTTGCCTTTTTGGCAGATTTTCGTTTTCATTTTGCATCTGTTTGGATTGACTTATTCCGCAAAATTGATAAATTTTGTCGATGCCAGCCAGCCAATTTTTGGACCATAATTTATAGAAAACAGTTGAGCGTCAACGTCAAGTACTGATAATTATTGTTAGCCTTCCTGACATAAATGGAAAAGTTGTGCTTGCTGCGTATAGAGAGTAGTAGGTCATTGCAATATTATAGGAGAGTTCATCAGTTATAGATTTATAGATTGCGATATAGTAAAAAATAAACTTCTCCTTGAGTTTGACATGTGAGAAGACGGATAAAGAACTTGGTGTTGAAATGTTTTCCAGAGCCTGACATTCCCCTCTTGTCGACACTGGAGGACTACCATGTTACCGTAGAGAAGGCAGACGTTCTGAGATAACTGCTAACTTTGATATCATGAGTTCATCATTGGATTACATTGGATTTTGAGTGGATTCGTTTCATCGTTTCATGGTTGTGAAAGTGGCGAGAAAAAAAGAAGAGTTAAGAAAGGGTGAAGACGAAGTAAAGGAGAAGGAAAGTAGAGAATTCCCAAAAGACACTTTGAGTGAGACGAGAACTGGAGTTGAAGTGACTATTTGAGCTCTTTCAAAACTACTCTAACAGTTTCGACTTCGTTGTCTTCTTCTTTCTCCGATTATTTCACTACACGGCAAGTCACGGGTAATCCAATCCAGCAACACAATATTCATTTTCTATACAATTCTAAACTATAATGCAACATGATTTTATTGGGTTTTCTATTAAAAATTCCTATCATTTTTTTATTTCCATTCCTTGGATGGAATTACATTAGAAATAGAGTAAATAGAACAATCGCTTGTCCTGATGCTGAGTATTGAGGAAATGAAAGCAAAGCAAATGCAATTTTGCACTCTTTTCAGTTTCAAATGCAAACTGCTTTTGAAGAAAATTTTCCCAAAAGTTCTTTTTACCGAAATGCATGCACTCTGCTGGAATGAAGTCCGCCGGATCGTAACAGTTTTCTTGAATAGATACGATACAATACAAGCCCCAATTGCAATGTTTGCTAAAAACAATTTATTGTTCTGTTTTTTGGTGTTTGTAGCGGTTGACACAAACACGGCATTGTACTCATTTCGGAGAAGACGGTTGTATTTCAAGTGTGCGAAGCCCACTGAAATAAAATGACATACACGCTTGACCAAGTGAACCGGCTGGGATATGAGGATTTTATTAAAGTGTTTGAGAACGTGATTGAGCACTGCGGTCTTTGTGCGGCTTCAATTTGGGCCCACCAACCGTTTAACAATCTTCGACACTTGTACTCACATCTTTGCTACTTTGTCGACCAATTGCCAGCCATCGGTTAGCCTTGTTTTTTTCTTGTTATTTGCAAACTAATACTCGTTTTTACAAAAGTTGTTTGGACAATCTTACAAATTCGTACTAATTCGTACTAATTCGCATTGGTTAAAAGCGTAAAATAATGCTGGCGCAGGATGTATGCTTGTATTCTTGCGCTCGCAACCTGAAATCAAAAACAATTTCGAAATTCATATCGCATTCGCCGGACATATTTGGGATCGGTGTGTTGAGTAAAAAAATTAACTTGTTGCACTTTGTCTACAAAGTACAAGTGACGGTATGACGTGTTTGAAGGCAGGGCATTCAAATTGAAATTGAGCACTAAATCATTCCCCTGAGGAGGAGCAAAACTATTTTTACGAAGAAATTCTCTCAGAGGGAGCAAAGATTTTTTGAATTGCCGAGTATTTACAATGCCAATAAATATCTCTGGAACTCGAAACCGACACAGACACCACATACGTACTGCTGGCTCTACATCTCATCTCATCTCTCCAAGTGGGGGGAACAAAAAGTCCCAAAAAAACTCTTTCACCAGCAAGTTGAGAGATGAGAATGGGACAGAGTTGTATATCAGAGACAACCTGCTCTTGTTCTTCTTTGAATCCAGGCTGTCCGAAAGTTAGAATAGAATGAACAACTTTTCAAAAAATTTAAAAAAACGTACAGGTATTGCAATGAAGGCTGGACCACACAAAATGTTGCACAGCAATAAGAAAATTCTGACCAGCTGTTGAGCTAGTGCATGTGTTCCAAATATTCTACATCGCAATTTCTGAATTGAGATTTGTTTAGCTTTCGCAGGTTGGAATATGTATTTGGAGTTAAGAATATTCAACGGAAAGGGGTAATAAAAGGGTCATGCCGTCATGTAAATGAAAGAATATAATTCTGAAAAAGTGCAAGTGATCCAGTACAGTGCTGCTTGCAATGCAACAACGCGTTGCTGTATGCGTGTGGTCTACGACTATAATTTGCGGCTTATGAAAGATAAAATGATACCAGAGTATGATGAAGATCTGAATCTGGGATGTCATTAAGCAATATTCTTCCAACTTCCAAGGCAGAAGCATTCTAGAAGGAATGGCAATAAATTTTTGTGTTAATGCTTGCATAATTAATACGATCTGTAATCTGTACTAGGATTTAGGAGCAAGAAAGCTCAATTCTTTTGTGATGATGAATAGATGGTGAATTTTGATGAGCAAGTAAACTGTTCCGAGTACTTGGTTTGCGTATGACTCCTTACGACAGTAGGCCAGTACGATTTGTTGTTTTTCATATTGTTGTTGATACATGCAAAATGTGCAAAACCAATAAAATTCCCCTCAGTTCATCTATCATCTGCGTTTGCATTCTTGACAATTATGTTTAACATGCCTTTTAATGTGCTTTGCAAGCCCTCTATTGTCTCCTTGTGCAACAAATACTCTCTACAAGTACAAGTAATAAGCAAAAATGATCTAAGAATAAGATTTTGGAACAGAGAACTTTTACGTAAATATTCAAGATAGATATTCAATTTCAATCTCACCTTATAATCCATTGTACCGAGAACGAGTACTTCATTTTCATTACATTCAATTCAAACCACAGATTGCATGAAAACGATTTGAAATTAAAGGATTTTCAGGGAGCTGCAAATATTTTTGTCAAGTTCAACAAATTCAATCAAGTTGATCATTTATGTATGACACAAGGAGAGAATGCCAACTTAGAATGAATGTAGCATAACTTTTTAACCCCCCC
>JAQGCM010001744.1:0-13749 GCA_034699705.1 Hymenaphorura dentifera | reverse complement strand
GTCCTGAAATGCTGGTAACGATTTTTTTCGGAGGAGATATTGGGTATGTCAGTCAATGGACTTATTCGGGTGATTCAGGGAATCTGGTTGGTTGGTTGGTTTGTTGGAGATGAGAGTGAGAGTCGTTCTTGGGCTAAAGGATGCTGTGAATGTATCACGTCGGGAATCTGATGGTCTGTCCAAGTATCCAAGGCAAGGGCTAGAAAGACCGGTACAGTTGAGCACAGCTAGGGATGAGAAGTGAACCAAAATTGGAGTGGTTGGTCCAGAAGGGATGCGATGTATAAGAAGGGATTGGGGTTGCTCAAACAACCTTAGCTAACCAATATAAAATATATAGTTTTACAAACGCTGCCCTGGAACGCCACGTAACATTTTACGTAAGGTTGAATAATAAAGGTCCGTGGACGCAACTGGAACTTAGGAAAAGCTTGTGGACAGGGGTTAAAAACATCCTTAGAGTCTTCAGAAGAGACGGAAGGGGGAAATCCCGAGAAAAGGATAAAGTTTTTGGGGAGATCGGGAAAGAGTAGTTTTGTGTACTGTGTAGTCCGTCGCTCATGTTTTTGTTCCCTTTCCAGCCTTTGCTTTTAGAAGCCTCCATCATCATCATCCCTCAAACTCTCCAGCCTCTACTGCATCCAAAAAACTTCATCCTTCCTGGGTTTCGGACCTTCTTTTTCGGATTTTTTCTAACTCTAACTCTATACTTTACACATCTATACGAAAGAATAACCAAAAAACCCTGCACCACTCTTCGGCTCTGACACAAGAGTTGAATTCAATTGGATTTGGAATTCCTCCTTCATCCTAGGAAGCTGCAGTTAGGGCATAGGGCAGGATCCATCCAGTAATCAGTCGTTAGTTGATAGGGTAGAAGACAGGATGATGAGACACTGCGCTGCACTCCATTGGAATTGAACACATCTGATCTATAAAAAAATACAACAAATAATTAAACAAAAGCACAAGTGTGAGATTATTAGTCCATTGTATGAAAGTAGGATAAGGATTTTAAAGTTACACCGTTTACTACGACTGGACGTGTTCTTGATCATACTCAACATAACCCGGTGTGTGCAACAGCGTGATTATTGGACTTGAAACTATTCTGATAAGGAATAACCATGCACTTCACATTGTGCATATCTTATTCTTCCACACAGTCCACAACATCCATCCGTGGATGCAGCGAGTGATCTCATCATCTGTATCTCTCTAGTTTCCATTTATTTGATCTCCAAAATATTAATTATCTTCCGTAATATTGTGATTTGTTCAAGTGACCCGGTGAATTCGTTCAAATGAACATACAACTTTCATAGAACTTCAATTTTTTCATTAGAAGGAATCTGGAATCTGATCTTAAGCTCAGTTGGATTCGCAACTCTTCCTGGTAAGCACTATAATTCAATGGATTTGGAATTCAATATGCAAATTATGGTTTCGAAAACAAGAGTAGTTCAAGGCAAGTCATATATAGTCGTGCGGCAAGACTCGAGCCTTCTGCTAGGCTGGAATCTGGTGAAAGCTAAAATTCTATCCAAACCTCAATAAAGATATGCTTTCATGCTTCTTCAGAAATTTTCTTTCATAGCTTGAAGTTGCAACTAAATTGCCTAAATTGCAAAAGTGTTGTCACTTTAGAAAAATTGTTAGATTTTGTTATTTCAAATACATTTAGATACGCTCGCCTAGAATTTTACGCTGGTTTTCCGATTCGGGCTCAGGATTCGAAAAATACAGCAACAGATGCATAGTCCAAAGACGGAAGTTTTGCTTTTTGTCATTCTGTCCTGATGGCTTTCAATGTGAAAGGCTTTGCAACTTTAGCAACTGAGACTTGATTGAGAACGCATTGGATATTTCAAGCAGATTCGTCTTTAGTCTGTACTACATTGTTCTTGGTTGCATTTCTCATGTTCTAAAAAATATTTAATTTACAACCTGCATAATTTGAGGTACTAGAACTGTGCGTCTCCCTCTCATAAAAAAGCCCATCATTTGTCCCTTCGGGGTCTCATAATGTCTTTATTTTTATGACGTCATAAAAAGTTCATAAAAGAAGACTAAATTTGTTTTGATGGTGTACTAGGTGGAGAAGTATTGGTGCTAAAATTGCGTATCAGAAGAAGAAGATCGGGAGACAAGTGTAGTGTTATGAAGGAACATGGGGACAGGAAAAAAGAAAAAACCAGACCACCTCCGGTTGGACACATTCCATCAGACATACTTTTACAAGACCGGCATCTCCAACATTTAGTGTCATCAAGTATTCCGTCCCCACCATTCTCTGGCATGACCCTCTTCAGTCCTGCAGCCCTTTTTGGTGGTGACCCAAGAGCCATGCTCTCCGCTCACTTTCTTGCCAGCATTCAAATGGCTTCAAATCCCGATGTCAGATTCCAGATTCCGCTCTCAATGCCCCTCACCGTTCAAACATCACCCTCCCAACTCTTTCATAATTCCATTGTTGTCATGAATAGTAAAAATGAGAAACAAGACAATGATGTCGATTTGGGAATCCGATCAGAAATTATAACCAGCAGCAAAACCGTAGAAAAAGAACATATTTTGGATGTACGTCAACCGGTGAACAATAATAATATTATTATTGAAAACATTCAACAGCAGCAACAATCCAATCAGCAGTCTCGAGATAAAGTTTTCATTTGTCCCATCTGTAGTCGTTGTTTCGGTTACAAGCACGTTCTCCAAAATCATGAACGAACGCACACAGGCGAGAAGCCATTCGAATGTAACATCTGCCAAAAAAAGTTCACTCGAGATCACCACTTGAAGACTCATAAGAGACTCCACACAGGGGAAAAACCCTACCAATGCACACATTGTGACCGTCTCTTTGTTCAAGTCGCGAATTTAAGAAGACATCTTCGCGTTCATACCGGCGAAAGACCGTATGCTTGTCACCTCTGCCAATCCCGTTTTTCGGATTCGAATCAACTCAAGGCTCATATGCTCATACACAAAGGAGAAAAGCCTTACACTTGCCCAGGGTGTGATGGACGATTTCGTCGTCGCCACCATCTTCTTCATCACAAATGCAACAAGGAGGCAAGTACACCAGAGTCCTTACCACGTTCGCCCCCTGAGGATATTTCACCTCCATCCGGTTGTAAACGGGAGAGAAAATCAAGGGAAACTCGTCGTATTATTCGACATGGTAGTCGTCCGGATTCAACTGTATCGACAAAATCATTGGGATTTGGTCAAATCATTCCCGAGCAGACACATCCGGAAGATTTGTCCCTTAGCAACGTAAAGATTCGTCATTTCAGCGGTAGTCACTCAAGTTGTAGTGCATCGCCAAGTCCACCAAGTGGCGGGTCCCAGGGTTCAATTGGCATTTATTGTCGCTCAATTACAAGCTCTGATCCAGCCGAGTACTCGAGTGATGAGGATCGCAGTGTTACTGCTAGTAGTAGCAACAACGGTAAGACTGAGTCGGATGAGGCTTCACCACATGTCTGAAGGTTTCCAATTTCAATGTTTGTAGATGTTGGTTATATTTGGGGTTTAGTGATACCAACTATGAAAGTGTACCGGTCATTCCTATGAGTCGATTCAATTATTTTGGTCAGACTTGTGATGTTCGTTAGTTTTATTGATTTGAAATTCGACGGTGATTAGCAAGTATATTATACGGGTTTTTTTGTCTTCGCGACAAAACAATGATTTGATGTACCTCAAATGAACTTATAGTTCCTTCTAATTATACAACCTACCTCAGCAACATACATGTAAGAAAATTAGAAGTAGTAAAATTGCTTTAGGCAAGTAGTTTTAGGTTATTTTTTAGTCGGAAATTAGTTCTGAGAACATGAAGAAACTCATACATTATACAAAACTATCTACTCATATGCAACCAGAGTGTGTCAATAATTATTGAAATTCAATTACGGGTATTACAAACTCTAGGTGCGACTAGTCGGGGCGACGGGGCGAGACTTGTCTCAAGCTTCATTTTTATTTATTACGTAAACTTAGGAGAAAATAATACATGTGTTGAGATGGTCTCTAACTGATCGCGTCGGAACAACGTATTTTGATGAAATATTCTTTCTCACGTCAGTCCGACCGAGAAATCGAATTATACGGGTATTCAATTTACTACGGGTAAAAAACTGCATAGTTGTAAAATATATTTCTAGTTATTGAGTGTGCTTATGGAGTGTCTGTCCGTCTGTGTTTTTACAGTTACTTTGTTGAGGTTTTTGACTTTTTGTGAATAACATTTCCTGTAATAATTCCTAGTATGAGGTAACGAGGAATACGTTGAATCTAAATCAACTTTCCAAGTCCCGGTGAAATGAAACGGTGTTACGGTGTATCAATAGCGTACCTAGGGAAAAATATTGAGTGACTTGACTTAATCTCGGTGAATCGAATCTAAAGACTCCATACATAACTTTGAATAGAAATAATTTTTATATTTCGTATGGATGCAAGTTAGCAATCAAGGTTGGTGTAAATATAGAGTTGGTAGG
The DNA here is from genome assembly GCA_034699705.1 of Hymenaphorura dentifera. Taxonomy (NCBI): domain Eukaryota; kingdom Metazoa; phylum Arthropoda; class Collembola; order Poduromorpha; family Onychiuridae; genus Hymenaphorura; species Hymenaphorura dentifera. The sequence continues at coordinate 9,241 of JAQGCM010001744.1, read as the reverse complement.
CAGAAAAGGAGACCTTAGATGATAACCTAAGGGGTAAGAAACGAATATTTTTTTGTCAAATGTCCAAGACTGCATTGTGAGTTTGGCAGAAATTCGGAAATGTCAAGTACAGCTCCGTGCTCACTTTCATTGTCAACGAGAAATGATTGACATTGTTTTGAACATACTGCCAGATGAAAATGTCACTTCAGACCCGCCTTAGTAAGGGGACTCAATAATGTTTGTCACTTCTTAAAAAACTTTATTTTTAACTATTGTGCATTCAACTGTTGTTCGTCGAGTGTGTGAATATGCATAAGTATTATGTTCCGCCTCAATGAATGTCCATGCATCGTGCAGGCTCCTTCACTAGTGAAGGAAACAATTGTGAGTGCAAACTATTGACAGATTGGGGTAGAACTCTAGGGCTCAATCTGTACTATTTGACTTTGTCAATAGGATCTACGTTTTCAGCTCAAAAAATATTATTTGAAAGACTTAAAAATTCTCCTTAATCTTTGATACGGAAAGACTTTTACAAACTGTGTTCCTTAAATTTTATTATTTTAAGCTTGTTTTGTGCTCAACTTTTAAATGTACGTACCTTTTTCGTAAGTATACATTAGAAACCAGACTACAGCCAGCCAATACAATGAGACTGAACTCTTATCACAAGACTTCCTCAACGTTAACGTGAAAGCAACAGTCTGTGCCAAGCGAGAAGATGGAACTTGTAATTTCAAAAAAAATATGTATTTTGTAAAATGTGAACGTAAAATATAGGTTTAACAATACAATGGGTAAATAGTTCCTATAAAAATACAACGGGTACATACATAGTTCCTATGAAACTAAGCAAATGTGAGAGTAAAAGTTGTGCAGTTAGATGTACAGACAGCGTTGAAGCAAAATGTGTTATTATTTTTATTGAACTAAAAACTGGAAACGATTACGGGTATTTGTAAACGTGGAGGACCAGCGATTTCAATAACTGAGAAACATTTACGGGTTTTATGATTACAAAAATATATCATAACTATTTTATAACTTAGGATTATAGAGTTATTCTACTTTATTCATGTACTGTATTCATGTACTGCCTACAAATTTTTGTTCACATACAAACAAGGTTTTGGTACGAGGGTATTCTGTTATTCTGGCGGGTTGAGTTACATGTTTTTTGGTGAAATATCTTCATCCTGTCGAATAACACAAAGCTTGTTATAATCATTCTGGTATTAAGCACTGAATTTCTCCTAAGCGTCCCGTACCCGTATTCCAAATTTCTGTAAAATGAGTCCAATTTTCAAAAAGTGTTCCAATCCACTAAAAGAATTCCCATGCATGATTTAGAATGGTACAAATGCAACACAAAAAAGAAGAGATGATTGTACCTAGATATTTATATTTTACATTAAACTTAAAATGAGCATGGGGCTAAAATAATTGTATTCGGCATAAAGAAACCTTGCGAGAATTTCACTGAGTAGAACCAAAATGATTATAACTATTTGGGACAAGCAAAAGATTGTACTGATTGTATGTTACGTGATGTGAGTATGTGAGTATTGACCGTATGATAATAAACAAACTAAAATGCATATTTGGATTTTGGATTGCAACAAATTTTCACTTTATTTCATCCTCAAACTTCATATTTCTTCGATTAGACTGCACAAGAGCTATTTGCACACAATATTCAGACGCTGAACCGCTGAAGACCACGAGATAGTTAGCGCTGAGGAATTACAATATAGTTTTGATTTGGTGTTTCTAACTTTCACGACGAAAGACGATGATTCATAGTGTAACACTGCTGAGGAAGAATCGATTCGATACGATTTTAGGGATTTTCCGGGGAAAATTTGGAATGTTTTATTGGGGTGAGACGAACGGTGGACAGACTTTCCCGAAAGTGAAAAATTCTTTCGAGTAGGATAGGATTGGGACCGGCAGAGAAAACTAGGGTGGTGGTTTCACTTGCTTCTTGTTCTTGGATAACTTGGAGGACTGGACTCTCTAAAATAAAACATGAAATGAAATGGAGGGCCCGAATTTCGGAATGTAATTGGAGGGTGAGGATTTTCTTCCTTTGGCACTTCGGCTCTCGGCATTGGACAGGCTTGCGTCATTTAGTAGTGGAGAGTGGACATTCCTGGAAAATCTTATCGTGGCGAGTGGCGAGTCACCGGGTGCCGGCACAATTTTCAGTTCAGCAGAAGATTTTTCCAGAAATTTAATTTTAGAAGCAGTATATTTTCAAAGATGAAAAACGAAATACATTTGTTTGTAATGTTTGAGCAAAAACTGACCAAAACTCTCCAGTTTGGTGGAAAGCATGAAGGAAAGTTGGAGAAAGTTTTCTTGGACAATGCAATGCAAACAGAGTAGCTTAGCGTGCATTGCATAGAGATGAACAGTCAAAGTCCCCTCTGCCGAACTGCATTGCAGTTTTCTCTCGACTTTTCTCTCACTCTGCCACTACTCCACATGTAACGAGTTGGAGCCAAAAAATTCAACTTTGGCCAGCTGACAAGGTGGAAATAGGAAGATCTGAAGATTTCTTTGAGTTTTTACAATTAAAATCCATCAACAATCATAAAAATCATTCGGTATTCAAATTTATTATCATAAAATTTAGTCGTGATTTGAGCGAAATGATACTTCGCAGTGGGCTAATTGTAAATTTGAGAGGACAATTAGGGAATAAGTGGATTCACAGCTCGACTTCTTGTCCTCGTCGTCAAATTCCTCCTCTGTGTTTCCCCGTTTTGGACAATCGATCCGCTCACCAAAATATTGGAATTCAGACTACATCACTACCATTTCTTAAGATTTATTCTGGTGGCCTTGGTCTAACCTCAAACTACATCAAGTTTAGATGGAAAAGTGGAAAGGGCTATAGTAATTTTGGACACAAACCCACTCTTCAAACATCCTACTCAAAATTCTACTACATTTTCATAGGCACCGCACTCGTTTGGGCTATCCTTGATTGGAAAACGTAAGCGAACTCGTTATTATTATTATTTTTGTTTTGTATTTGCAATGTCTAAGTTTGACCATGCTAGTCTTTTTTTTGGTATTTGGTTCAATTTTACTGAATATGTTGTGGTCGATTACAGGATATGGAAAATAGTACAATACAAATTAGACCTCAAACCACCCTCAGTGGAAGCAGCATCGTCAGTTACCGATATAAAAGAATCGTCTGAAGGTGAAGAAAGCAGTGGACCAGTAGTCGTCAAGAAGAAATTAAATAAAGTTGGATTTCGGGATAGAAAGGTTTGTAGACAATTCATGCATTCAAATACCTATTTCGAAGTATCACTGTCACTAGAATGGTTGACGTTTGCTAAGCCATATTTTATTTTATTTTTATGTATAATTCTTTGCAGATTATTGAATATGAAAATCGAATAAGGCAGTATTCAACACCGGACAAAACGTTTCGTTATTTTGCAAGTCTCCAGGTTCAACATTCAAACGGCGAATCTGAAATATTTATGACTCCAGATGATTTCTTGAGGTCAATCACACCTGGAATTAAGCAACCTGACGGTACACTATTTTGACTTATTAAAATCGTGATATTACTAGCTGAAGTGATTGCAAATCTTGATGACATATTTATTGGAATTGTAGGACTCGGATTGGACCAGTTTAAAAGGTTCGACCCCAAAGTAAGTAGAACTAAAACTAGAAATTAAGCCACTACATTGATGGCTTAGTTTTTGTGTCTTCCGCTAAACAAGGCACATGAGAAATTTAATTCATCTAATGTTAGTAAATGTACTAATTGTAACTGTGCGATCAATGTTACTGACTTTTCTCATTCGTTGTGATTTGTCCAAACTAACCAAACCTGTACTTCTCTTGACTACCTACTTCGCCAAATCTTGCCTTTCAGACCAAAGGGGAGGTAATCTCTCTGACGTTCTCTCTGTTTCTGCACTTTTCACATCAAATTTCTTGCCCAAATTTAATTATTTATTTGCAATGCATTGCACGCCTTTTCCGGCTATGTTACAAGTAGTTACAATTCAATCCAGTTCTCATAACCTTTAGTAGAAAGTATTTTTAGAATTATGGCAGTCTTTTAATCCAATGCGGTGAAATGCGTCATTCGCAGAAGTATGCTGAAACATTACTTTCTCAATGTAGAAATTATTAGCTGCACCTTAGAGTATTCTACACTACTATCTATTCTTCAATCAAAACTCAAAGATTAATGGATTGCAATGTTATATAATATATACTAATTGATCGAACAAATTAAATCTCATTGCATCAAAATTCTGTCTCAGTAACTCTTCGAAACCCTTTGCCTGAATCTGTATTGAATACAACATTCTATTTCAAAATTCGAAACCCTATTTCTTTAAACTCTTTTTTGCTTTGGTGATTTCTCAGTTTCCAAAAGTTGACATTTCTTTCACCCGTACAGTCGACAAGTAGACATTCTTTTAAAGTTTTAAAATTGTATTTCATTAATCTTTACTAGAATACAAGTAATAAATAGTTGTTGTCCAAAGCTAGACTATAAACATAAATAAATGCACTGACCTTGTCATAAACCAAACGGAATTTATTAGTTATGAGGTTGACTGCATGATATTAAATTGGAATGATAAAACTTGAGAGGTATTTTCGGTATAATAGAATTTATTTCAAATAATCTCCACACCTGTTCTTTCTTTAATGTCGATCGGCAAGAAATTTCAATTATAAAGTCATGTTCTAATGCAGTTGGCTGGACGTTTGGAGCTCGAGTTGGATCCTGACAGTATATTTTACAAGTTAGGAAGCGCGGGGCTTATCTCATTCTCAGACTACATATTTTTATTAACAGTTCTATCAAGTGAGTACAAAAATATGCACTTTGTTCATATTATTGGTTTAGGATAGTTTTTTTTAACTTTGTTAATAATTCTATTTGTGTGATCATTTAAGCCTCAAAACGTCACTTTGAGATCGCCTTTCGCATGTTTGATTTGAATGGAGACGGAGATGTCGATCATGAGGAATTTGAGAAAGTTACTGCGCTAATTCGTCAGAGAACAACATTTGGCGCTAGACACAGGGATCATGCCGTGGCTGGGAATACTTTGAGAGTTAGAACGTCTTATTTTATCCTACTTAAAATTTTGAAGCATTGATAGCTGAAACTTTCTGAATATATTGCAAGTCTACCAAGAGTAATATTATTGCAGGGCATGAACTCAGCTTTGACATCTTTCTTCTTTGGTCCCTCACGTCGGGAAAAGCTTACAATAGAAAAATTCTTGGATTTCCAGCAAGGACTCCAAAGAGAAATTTTAAACTTGGAATTCCGACGCAAAGAGCCCAATGCAGATGGCAATATCAGTGAAATTGACTTTGCGGAACTACTCCTCGCTTATGCTGGTTATCCACCAAAGAAGAAAGCCAGAATGATTAAACGCGTGAAACGAAAGTAGGCATAAACAATTCAATTTGTGGTCGTATCGCATTTACAGGGATTTCATTCTTTTAAATTTGTTACTATAGGTGCAAGGACGCAGCATATGCGACCGGGGTTTGCCTGGAGGATTATTTGCAATTCTTTCATTTATTGAGTAACATCAATGATGTAGATACCGCACTTACGTTCTACCACATTGCGGGTGCTGCTATAGACCAAAGTATGTAATTTGGTAGTCAGTATTTTGTAAGTCTGGGAAGAATTTTCCCAAAATCCAATGAAAGCAAACGCTGGGCACGTTTACTAGAGAGTACTTTGCTCGAGAGTAGCCAATAGTTGTTACACACAGTTGACTGTAAAGTTCCAGACTACTTTCCCTGCTAACTCCAATTACTTTTGAAAACCCTGACACCAGATTTATCAAATTACAGCATAATTAAACTCTTTGCAGAAACCTTAAAACATGTTGCACGGACAGTCGCCCATGTGGACTTGTCAGATCACATTATCGATGTTGTCTTTACAATCTTTGACGAAAACCGTAAGACTCTTCTTCATTAATCGATAGCAGATGGGATTTTCATACACGAATACATTAGATATACTAATATTAATATTATTACACTGATATTTGATGAACTAATATTTTAGAGGATGCCCAACTAAGTAATCGGGAGTTTGTGGCGGTCATGAAAAATCGACTAATGCGAGGGCTAGAGAAGCCGAAGGATACAGGATTCTTCAAATTGTTGGGTTCGATAGCACGGTGCGGTAAAGAGTCACTTCCTTCACGGTGATGATCCAAAAATCCCAACTTCCCAATTCTTACGGTGCTGTTTGTCTAGATTTTAGCTAGTTTACATTAAATTAATTCAGTCCAACATTCTCTATTTCCTAAGAGTTTGCATTTATAAGTCATAATCCTCGAAATAAAATAAAATATTCAATTAGTAAATTCTTTCAGATTTGTATTTTTGTAAAATTTATTGTGGCATTGCAGAATAGTTGCTAAACATCATAATAATAATTAAAAGCAGTTGGAAAATTGGGATGCATTCTTGCATACAATTAGGCCAAGGCCAAGCGAATGACAGAGAAATTGTAAAAGAAAACTAACTAGACGTAGAATTTAGTTGTAATTCTAATACCGATCTGGGAAATCAACACCAGATCCCTCGGCACGGCTATTATCCAGTTTGTTCCGTTCAGATTTAACTGTATAGATGAAATAAGTAACTATTTCTTTCTCAGATACTGGAATCGTTTTGAAGTGACGCATCAGGTTCTGTGAAATAAAACAAAGATAAGTTTAGTTAAATGAGGTCACTCAAGCCGAACTTTCCATTCGAAGTTTTCAATTTTAGCTAAAAATACATTAAATTACGAATTTCTTGAACATACGTCAACCAGTTGCGATTTATTTAGTCCCGGTCGACTTGACAGTTTATAGTGCTTCTTGTAGCGACGCAGAGTATTAACTTGCAGTTGGCTCAAATCTACTACTGGCACATCATCAATTTCTCCCGTCTCTTCATCCGTATCTCTCTTTGGGCATTGCCTCGTCCTAGCGCTCTGGATAACTGATTTGTGATGTTCACAAATGTATGTGTGAAGAGCCTGTGAAAAAGGCACATTAATTCAATTAGGCAGTCCATTTACAAATTGTTTTGATTGAGAAAAATTAGCGGGCTCACCTGTGTATCAACCTCAAGTTGAAGCCGCTTGAAGGCAACAGTTTTCTGAATTCGTTTGCTGTAACTCGCATTCCCAGCGTTTCGACTACATCTTCTGCCGTCATCAATCAGACAGCAGATTTGTCCTCGAACTGCAGAACTTTGTCCAGTGCCAAAACTCGAAGCTTGACTCTGGCTTGTGGTGGTGGAATTCGTCATATTGTGAGGTGGGCCACTGATGGAAGGGACACCACTTGCACCACCGCCACTACTATATTGGGACGACATGTGAACCTTGGAATTGCCGTAGTCATCGTAGTCATCCTCACTTTGGTATGGACCACTTAGCCCGTTCATAATTTCAATCACCTGCCCAGGCCGACCTGCAAAATTAAATAGGCTATTAGTATCACTAAATACAATTAAATTTCTTCAGAATTTTAAGAATTAAAACACGTTAGAAATTAGAACACATTTGCTGCACTACTTACCCTTTATTTATAAATAACACTTTTGAAATTCCCTCGCTTTTCACCTATTTTACACATACGTAAACCTTTAACGCCGCTCAGGCTGCTGTGAAATGTGTGAAAATATGGGTTTCTAGAAGTGAATGGGAAAACTTAGGATAGGGATTATTGTGCAGCTTGGCACTTGGTGCTTCGTGGCTACTAGAATTATGTAGTTTCCAAATTTTGACAAAATTCTGTTGATGACCGGTATGGTCTAAGGGGAGATATAGAGGCTCACAATTACCACCGAATTACTGACAAATTAAAAGAGAGTAGCGAGACTATCAATGATATCCAAACACCAAGCACATGAAAAGATGCTCAATTTATTTTTGAGAAGTCTAATTTTAGTAACATCGGAATTCGGCAGTAAGAGTTGAAGCGTGTGGTCTTCAATTTGTAATAGTAATTGAACATAATAATAAATGATACGTCCTAAACTAGGAAATGCATTGCATTGCCATGCATTGCAAGCAAGGCAAAACAAACATAAGAAATCAAAGATATTTCAAAACTGATAAGAATTTAGATTTTCCCATGAAAGAAACAAAATTTGGCAATAAATCATTCAGCTACCAGTTCAATTCAGTAATTCACGTTAACAAGTAACGGCCTACGGGTACACCTGATTGGGACCAAAGATAGTAATTAATTTAATGATGTTAATTTTGATTTAGACAATTTGAGATAAGAATGCGCATAAAAATGTTATAAAATGAATTAATAAAGAGCGAACCAAGAAAAAGAATGAGTATTTGTGGTGCGTGTCGTGAACATAGATTTTGACGGCCATGTTGAGCCCATGCACATTATTTCTAACGTGACTCCTGTGCAAGCCTACCTCGCTGTGTTTGAAGATCGTGTGCTCTACTCTAGACATTCACAGCCAGCAAGCCGTGCGTGCGGTCAATACGGAAAGAGTGTGACACTAATTAATTTTCAGTTTTTGGTTAGATTGTCAAAATGAGTGCCAGGAATAAAGGTGAGAAGAAAAAGTCGACGATCAATGAAGTGCTGAGTCGTGTGTACACGATAAACCTTCACAAACGTCTTCACGGCATCCGGTTCAAGCGACGAGCTCCAAGGGCCATCACTGAAATTAGGAAATTCGCCATGCAACAAATGGGAACAGCCGACGTTCGTATTGATGAGCATGTCAACAAACACGTGTGGTCAAGAGGCGTCAGGTAACAATTACTGCTTACGACTAACAGCCAACTCTTTTTCTGATTTACATTTATGATTAGCTGTTTTTTGAATGAATGATTTTATTTTTTGGTTATTTGGTGTTCATGGCAGAACAGGGAATGTTTTACAATCTTTCCTCAGTCTTGAAATGACACCAAAAGTAAAGAGAGACTTTCGAACCCTGCGGATGACATATTCAATAAGTTAAACGCTTCTGAAAGTCTCACAGATGTTCGTACTAGTATTACCAGCATGACCGGCTACCGTAACCGATGCCGGCGGAAAAAGCATTGGGTCTAGATATTTACCCATAGCTAGGCTGTCGCTGTCTGTATACGTGGATCCGACATAATTACTAGCAAATTCAATGTTAATAGTTTTAGATAAATTAGTTTTAATGGGATTCCAGGTGATCATAAATATAATTGCGGACTATTTTATTTGCA
>JAQGCM010001743.1:0-13750 GCA_034699705.1 Hymenaphorura dentifera | reverse complement strand
TCAGAATCTGTAAATTCGTTGTCAAATTCTTCCCTACTTGCATCACAAAAGGCAGGTTCATATTTTTCTCTTGCTGGCATGTTTTTGGTGTAAAAATCCTAGTAATCAGAGTAAAAACACCCCTTTCTCCCCAAAAAAAGGAACTAGAACATTGAAGCCAATCAGACAAGACAGTCAAAATACCCAAATTAATGTGCCATCCAATTTGTGGTCGAACCACCGACTAACATCTTGCTTTTAGTGAAAGGGCAAAGTAGAACGTGTGTTTTTATAGACTGAGAGAAAGCTACACGGAAATTGGATGGTGAAAGGAGAAAGCACTCCGACTTTCTTCTTTCCCATTCCTTTTCTAACTCCAACCTTTTTGAAGCCGTGAAGGTATAGACTCAGTAGCATCGCAGAGCATTGGGTATTGAGTTTTCTCAATTCCCTTGTAATATTTGTAGGCATAGAGTAATTTATTACTCAAATTAAAAGAGTTTCACAGAAATTTGGTTCCACACCTTTGTACAAATAAGGTCACGCTTACTTGAATTTTGGAAAAATATGTCCTCGAGCATGAGGGCATACTTTTAGTCCTATAAATTTGTGTTTAATATTTCTGCCAAAAGTAGGTTAAAAGCGAAACATTATGAAAAGACGCAGATCAATCGAAAAATCGATCGTCTGTGGGTTGTTCTTGTGCTTATGCTTTACTCGACACTGCACCAAGGGACAACAATCTAATATGCATATTTTTTATTTCTAACTGCGAAAAAAGAATATTATAACAGTATGTATATATGGTTTGTGTTGATTCTTTGCAGCCTTGGATTAGCCCTTGAACCTCATTCGGATGGAGGGGAATTTACGAACGGATCTAATAGCACTCCTGCTTCTCCAGTGGAAGAGTTGGTTTGGAGACTGCATCAAGATCTGTCGTTCTTTCCATGGCTTACACCCAAAGAGTTGGAGACGATTGCCAAAATGGACCGAGAAGAAATGAAGAAAGTTGTACCAGACGTCAAGTTTTTGGAATTTCTCCAGGATTTGAGTGAGCGCTATCTTCAGGACAAGGAAAAGGATGGTACTACAGGACGTCCAACAATACTTCATGATCCGATCAAGCTCATTCGCATGTATTCAAAGTCAAACCACTTCCTCAACAACAGCTTTGACCAAAACCTTCGTCGTACAAATTAAATGAAATCACAACACTTCGACACTCGAAAGAATTGCTTATAGAAACTGCGTTAGGGAACTTAAACGTTAATGCCAGATCATTCTAGAATGACAGAAACGTTAAAGGTACGAAAAAATTTGCCGAAATACTTTCTATCTAGAAAGATCTAGAAAGATTTAACGAAATTCACATTATTATGTTGATTTGGAATCTCTACAATGCGTTTGATAATTGGATAATTTTTAATAATTTAATGATTTCAATCTAAGTTGTTTCAGTAGTTTGGAGTTTATGTTTTCTAATTACGGAGAAGCAATTTCCTGTGTGCACTTGCGAACTTATCACTGCCCTGACCCGTGAGTAATTCAATTGCACTGACGATTTGGCACTCCCATCATTACACTGCCATTTAGAATACATTTACAACTGTCATTTAAAATTTTGGCACGTTATTCGCGTGGTTGAATTGATTAGAATTGAGTCATAAAAATATATGAACTAAATATGATTGACTCTATAATGATCGCGTCGGCTTTGTCGCTCTAAATTCAATATTAAGGTGAAGAATTTATGGTGCTAACAACATATTTTCTGGATAGAATCTTTCGTAAGAATAACTGAGTTCCACATTTTAGGTCAAAATTAAGGTACTGCCTACTAATATGAAGCACCAAACACCTCAGTTTGGCCAAATGCATTCCCCAATTTTTGATTCTGGAAGGAACTTACGTAATGTAAAATACAACAGGAATGGATCAGAAATTGGACTTATGGTAATGGTATGGTATGGCATGGCACTATGTCATAAAGGTTTTGTAAAATATTGCAAAGTTGCCGAGAACGGACAACACGGATGAAATTTTGGTAAGGATGGTCGATTCTTCGAATCACATATGCGGGTCTGCCTGGTAATTGATAGAATTAGAAGAACATTGCGAAACTTCATATAAAACATGCGAGCGTTTGGATTTAACATTTAGTATTGTTCGTTAAGGAAGATGATCGAAATGAATGATTGGTGTTGCCATTTGCCGGTGTCTGTTTTTGAGGCTTTTGAACTCGACTGCTAAGAACGCTGTTCAATTTTGTACCGTAAACTGCAGGCTATAAAAATTTGATTTCATTTCATAAGAATTTGTACACCTAAGGCAAGGCAAGTGTGTGTATTGTCCACTATTGTTGGCTATTGCTCAAATTGTGAACCAATGCTCTAATTGGAGAAAACTGAAACAAACTGGTCGTATTTACTAATTGCCATATTTAACTCTTGTCTTGAAATTAAATTGAACGCACTTTAGTTTTCTTGAGAAGATATTATGTCTCAAAAAACATCGACATTTTGTACGGTTTGTGCTTAATCGTGGTAAACATTGATGTTCAGGAAGAAATAAGAGTGTTTCTTGTTAGAGCTTAGATTTTATTGATGTTCTGTTACCGTTTGTAATTACCAATCCTTTCTAATATTTCTCACTGGCTAGCGGTAGCGGCTGTAAATTGAGGTTTCAGCTTTGCAGTACAGTTTATGTGTTCTTGTCGTTTGTAATAATTCTCAAACTAAAATTGATGTTCAACAAGAAGTTTACAATCTTAGATAAGCAGTTGCAGTTTGTCATCAGCTACAAATTCGAATGCAGAAATCTCAAAATAAAATAATTATTAGTATCACCTAATTTGATTCGGAATTAGGGATTTGATTCTAAGTGTAGTAACTTGTAGAGTCAAAGTGAACTCGGAGTTTACATTTATTTGAAGTAAAAATTATAGAAAAAATATCACACAAATTTTAAAGAATCGAAAGAATAAGCGTTGTTATTTATGCATCGTGTAGTGAATTGCATCAAAAACAAGCAGCACCGAAATGTATTTCGGTGGTTCCGTAACCATAAAATGGAGGCAGTTAAGCCGAACAATATTCACTTATTTCGTCCGCGTATCTCACCGTATTGAATAGATATAAATTCGACCAACTGCATCTCGAAATTGACAACGTTCTCAGAGCAGAGCTGTGCAATTTATAATATAACTTACCACAACAAAATCGGATTTCGTTATGAAAAACATGCACATTAAAGGCTTAGCGATGATTTTCAAAGAGTCGCAACTCAACCCTCATTCCAAAACGAACTTACGACATACGTTGCGACCAGAGAACTACAATACTTATATCAGTATAGTTCCCTGCGTTGCGACCAATTCATAATTTCAAACAGTTTGCGATACGTTCCGACTGTGTTTAAGCAGTCGGAAAGTTACGACTTTATTTTGAAAGCAAGAATCGTCGCGATCATGCTGATTTGGACTAGCGCCTCACCTACTGCACCGAATTCCACAATATTGAATTGCGGTGGTGGCAAGCTAGTGCTAAAATTGATCCCAACTTTAGTGCGAAAATACGTTGTTACCTCTACGAAAATCTATTGCCTATGTTCTTACCCTTCCCATTTTAATACTGAGTTTTAGAGTTAATTGTAGAAACGTTGGATTCCCAGAGTATATTATGTTTTAAAATCAGCCACAGTCATTCACACAAGCAAGCAGGCTAATAAAATTCTGTTATTTGCACCTGATAATATTTTAGCATTGAACGGGGGTTTAGGGGTTTAAGCAAATGATGGCATGTTTGATATCGAAGGGTATTGCCAACGTCAGATGCGACCATTGTTAGAATCATCCCCGAATGGGGTCAAATACGTTTCGATTGAGAAAGAAGAAGAAGCACAAATTGCTCATTCAGCTCCACAATCATTACAAGTATTTGGATTTCATAAATGTGATTTAATTTTCGCCACAAATGTTAAAGGGTACACCATACTGCAAAATCATTATTTCATTTCGCTAATCAGCTAAATATCACTCGATAAACTGAGCGAGTTATTGCAAAAAGTGTCGTAGAGCACCGTTGAAGACCTTCAAGTGGACAATTTCGGAGAATTTGGAGCAGGGGATTGTTATTACATTGCTGGCTGCGTTGACTCTCTGAAGCATTTGCTGGGTTTCCAGCAAACAAAAGCAGACAAATTGGTAGTTAAATTCTTGCACTTATAAACAAGTTTAGTGTGCATTCTCAATAAGATCTGACATTCTGCATCAATAATTTAGTGACAAGTTAGCCTGCTCACCCGTCATGATGTTCGGACACCCACGCCTTCAAATGAGACAACCTAACCCTCCAACTGGGAACATTGTGTCATTGCATTGGTGAAGTACATGAACAATTTTCGCCTAGGGAAAGAGACGGAAAGAGCCAGACGAACGAGTCTTGGTGATGAACAAAAAAAGAAGGAAGGTGAACAAAAATAATTTAAACCTTAAGAAACTTTGTAGCCCAAGCCCAATCCACAGCATCATCAAGACAAGAAAACTAAGACTTGAGTTTGGGTCTGGTTCAGGTCTCTTGCATGGCCAAAAGAAGTTCCTTATATGAAAACGTTGTATAAGAAAAAAATCTCCAAAACACCCTCTCCACCTACAACCTTTTTTCCTTTCAAGAATGACTTTTACGACCTTTTGTTGCAAGCCGTATTCCTTTCCATTGTAATATTAAAAACTTAGTCAGGAAGGAACACATGGGAAGAAATTTCATTGGCAACACCACGCCATAAAATTTAATGCAATCAAAACCTTATTATTAAATTTAGTTGAGTCAGAAATGTGCATTTCAAGTGGAATCTTATAGCTACTAGTCGCTATTTAATTTTGCAGACGCAAAATGTTTGCCGGAAAGTACCATAGTAAATCGTTGCACAATTCCAACAATTTATTCGTGATATTTTTAATTCTTGTAAATTGGAATACTGGAAGTGACGGGGATTCGCGTGGAGTTCATCGCGGTCGCGGTCATATTTTTCGACCGGATTTGACCATCGATAAAGATGACGATTTGGTTAATTTGAGAAATGCACATTTGACTGACGAGGAAGATACCTCGGGATGTCCAGAGCAATTTAAAAGACGATGTGAATGTAAATTTGTGACCATTCAGGATTTAACAAATCGAATGCCTCCGAAATCAAGAGACAAATTTGTGGTGAATTGCACGGACAGCGGATTTACAAGCACTGTGGTTTTGGAATCCATGCCTCCGCAAACAGAGGTGGGCAATAATTGCTTAATCCAAGAATTTAAATATTTAGCAAGTAAAAATAATCTAACGAATTAGTTTAGCACCATTACATTGTAAAAGCAACTGACTATAAAATTTCAATATTTTTATCACTAGTCATGGTAGTACCAAGTACGGTGTAAAGGAAACGGATAGGAATAACTCCTAGAATCAAAGCTTACTTTTACAACTCTGATTTTGTGATATGATCACTGCAAATGCAATAAAACTGCCTTAAAACAAATTAAGCCGATATCAGATAACTTTCGGCATTCGATTTCGTCTTACTTGAATAACGCGACTAAAGAACATTTGGTTAATGGCGTTCGTTTGATCTTTGATGTTTCCCAGGAGCTGATTTTCACCGGCAACAAGATTCCTGTCCTGCATCGGAATATATTTGGAAAAGCCGACTACCCAAACTTGAAATTCATCGACCTTTCCGACAACCAAATACGTGTAATTGATGGCCAGACCTTTCATCATGTTTCCACTGTAGAAACACTTATACTGAACCACAATGATTTGTCGAACGAAGCAATTCATGAACATCCCAGAATGTTCTCCAACTTTTATAATTTGAAAGTTCTTCATCTCACAAATACATTCAATGAAGATGTTTGGTGAGTCAATTCAAAACTCATTTAGTCAGTTTCGCGAACATTGCAATGAAATAATTTAAACTTGAACATTACAACATTGGCAAATTTCAGGTCTCTCGACGACCTCGGTGAGATTTTCCATCAATCTAATTTGACCGCGCTGACCCGTCTTCATTTGGAACAAAATGAACTGGAATTAATTGCCAATCTGAGTTTGTTCTGCGCCCTTCCTGCTCTCACGGATCTCTACCTTGGCCAAAACAAACTTCCTGACTTGAATCTGGACACGACTTGCTTTAAGAATCTAGATTTTATCGACTTACGTGCAAATATAATTAAAACCATTAAGAAAGAATCAGGTCTTTGGAAAATGACAAATTTAACGAATCAGAGGGGGGACCCAATTCGAGTTGATTTACTGGAGAACCCAATCAACTGTGATTGTAGTCTTCGTGATTTTATTCACTGGCTGAGCAGACAATCGTTGAAAAATGCTGACATTGTTAGTTACAACGAGAAACTTAGATGTGTAGAAGGCCTTCCAGTTTCCAACAAAGGGCTTACAGTCAAAGAAATCGAAATCACAGAATGTCCACCTCCGCTACAGATTTCCAATTACAACGGGGTGACAACGGTTGTAATTTGGTTGCTTATTATCGTTTCAACCTTAGCTCTAGTCACGACAGCTTATTGGAACAGAGGATATTGCCAACGTCAGATGCGACCATTGTTAGAATCATCCCCGAATGGGGTCAAATACGTTTCGATTGAGAAAGAAGAAGAGGCACAAATTGCCCATGTATGAAGTGTGAGGTTTGACAGGATAAAGTCCAGGAAAGTAGTGCACAAATATTTAAAAGTGTTCTTTAAGAAAATAAGCAAACGAGTCCGTCCAGAGTCGACTTTTTCTATGAAGAAAGTTTCCCAAAACCCTGCAGCATTAATACAATACTATATATTTTAAGCAGATTTGAATAACATTAAATTTAGTCTTGAGAGTGTTCAGTTTGTGAGCAGAGTTCAGAAATGTGCAGAATTGTATTTGAAAAATTTTGAAATTCAAGAGTGTGCAAGAAAGAATCGCGAATAATCAAAATGCTTCTTCTCTCTTTATACTGAGCAGTCCACAGAAGGGTGCCAAATTAAGTTAAGTTAGTGGATAGGAATATTTTTAAATATTTGAAGAGATTTAAAAAATTTAGTTGCTTTTAATTGTTGTCAATTATTACGTGGATATTCGAATAAAATGCATTTGTAGTGTGACTAAACCGGTAATACAATTCTATATATTCTCCTCGGACATCGATAGTAATTGTGACGATTTTGCACTTCAAGATTTTTTCCAGTAGTTTTATTCCAAGAGAATTATTGCTGTCGAACAACTATTCCTTAAGTTCTTCTAACAAATTATCTACAGCGTAACGCTGCATACATTTACAAATTCCGACAAGTGGTCTGCTTCGAGCTTAAAATTCTTACATGTACGTCGGTCCTTACGAGCCCATAGTTTCGAAACTAATTAATGCTGCGTGATGCGTGGCGTATTCTGCAAAGCACACGAGCATTTAGCACGTTGAAATCTTGCTAATATTCGATTTACAATTACTACGCTCATTTATTTCCTGACTCATTTTCAGTCAGACGAAAGTAGACTAGCTGGGTGGGACTGATAAAAAGGCAATAATGATAAACACACGTTTATACAGAGATAACAACGATTCGTCAAACTGCGCTGATCATTAACAAAATACAATAGTGGCACATTTGACGGAAAGAACAAATATTTTTTAGGTCCTTCTCAAATTAATTTTAGGTCCGAGCAAGTTCTAGTTTTTAAAATTAGCGACAACACCATAAGTAATTAGGAACTGAGCATAATGGATTCCAACTTAGGCTACTTTACACTGGATGAAGATTCAGACGTGGAAGAATATGGTAACTGAATCTACTTGGGTGTTTTAGTGCTAAAAGTTAAATTCTAATAAAAGCCAATACTTTAGTTGCTGATGACCCAAACTTCAAGAAAAAGGTGTTCTGGTACGAGCTGCTAGAAAAAACAATTGGTTCTACATCCAAGACGGATTTAATAGTTCATGCAATTGCATCATTATTCGGAGTCTACATCCAATGGAAACTTTTTGCTACGTTTATTACAGAAGGAAACTTGGGTTATTTTGGGTGGACATTATGTGTCATGGCATGTGTCGGCGCAGCAAATTTATACTTCAATTTTCATCGAAGGTAACGTTTCAACATAGTCTTAACTTGTTCAAATATTTCATTGGAAGGTACATTTTTAGAAGGATGGATGGAGGTGATAATGCGACGGAAGATCGACGAAGATTCAAAGGATTGAGATACATAATCTATTTTTTACGTCATGCTAGCTCGTTCTGCTTGCTTGTTCCAGTTCACAAGTAAGGCTGTGTTGTACATAAAGCACAAAGCAACCTTAAAATTTAAAATGGATGAAAAGTTTTGTCCTAATGTCTCAAAGATTCTTTAAAATGGATTGTCTGAATATTCTAGCCTTTTGTATTACTGGACGGAAGCCTCCAAGAACCAAAGAGATCTGAGGCGTCCACTGGTAATGCGTAGCCAACCCCAGCCAACAATGTGAGAGCCCGTTCTGCCAAAGAATTATATTTAATTGCCAAATCGATTACTAAATTGCCCTCTGTGTATACAGGCAGGAGATAGTATCAGTCCAAAACGTATGGGAACGAGTTCTCGAGAAGTCTTATGTACAACTAGTAGAAGCTTATTTCAAATTCATACCGTTCGTTCTGGTCCAAATTTGCATATTGGTTCATCACGCAAAAAGTGGCCCTGATTCGAACCAACAAGGTATACTTTTTTTAAAAAAAATTATACTTACTCTACTAATCAAACAAAATGAATTCATTGGTTTGTAGAATTCATTGCTTACCTAATTCTCTGGAGTATTCTGGAAATCTCATGGACTTACACTGAATATGCAAATTCTCAATTCAATTATTCTAAATCTTTGCAATTTCAAGATTTGCGAGAAACAGGGGTGCCAATGTACCTGGTGCACATTTCTCGTCTAAATTCAGGATTTCACTTCTTGAACAATTGGTTTTCTGCATGTAAGCCAATCTTATTGCTTGAGTGTTTGTGTAGAAATCTTTGCATTTTTTCAACTATTCTTTTTTTAACTACTTCCACATGTGTCTGAATCTCATTTATAAGTTATGGTTTTATTTTACTTGTAGTATTTCGGATGTACTGCATTGCTCTACTTTTTGCAACAATCAACTACTGGGTGATTGTTTTTGTAATCTTCATTTATTTCTGCTTCTACTCGCTTGTTCAAAGCATGCCAAATCGATCGCGTCTTCGCCTTGAAAATCTTCCAGGCGGCCTTTCGAATTTTCTGACGGACATTGCCAGTCGATGGATGAATTTTTTTGGCTCTGTAAACGTTAGACAAGAGTGCTTCATTCATTTCACGTACGTGTTTCTCCTGTGCTACTTTCCCGTGAGATTGTGGTTCATTGCTTCAGAATGGTCAACGTTGAGTCTGGAAGAGCAAGAATTTAATTCCGACAATGTCACCAATATCTCAGCAAAATTCGACTATGATGACTTCAGCAACTTGACCAGATTCGAATTGGTTGACGAGTGCGAAGATGAAGACTTGTCGGTCCCTCTCACAGTTTTAAATTCTGTTGTGCCATTTTTAGTAAAAGTGATAGTATTCATAACAAAAAATTGCTCGACCCAGAGAAAAATCCTACAAGACGACTTGGCAGTTTTACTTTTACTTTCAATTCACTATTGCCTTGCACTGTCTTATCTAGTAAAAGATAAAAGTCGAATGCTGGCCGAATCAGAATTCCCTGCCCAGATTGCACAGAAGCACTGGGCCAAATGGTTAAGCAAGGAGTGGGATTTTAATGATATCTTTGAAGTTAAGAAAATACTTCTTTGCATGTCCATGTCGGATGGAGACTTGAGTTCATTGGCAAATAAATCGAGCTGGTGTGTTTGCCTTCCGAACAAGAATTTGCCATCCAGTCGAGAAGCCATATTGAGTAACTTGTGGGAAAAATATGTTGCACAAACCAACATAATTTCTGTGAATCAAGAAAGAATGAAACAAATGCTGGAGAGAAGGAAGAAACTTCGTAATACATCATCGTGTGACGAAGCCCTCAATCGTTTCCTAGAGTTTTTATGGGATAATTTTGTGCTTGAAGAAGATACAATTCGAATGATTCTATTTGCTTTGGAGCATTTTGATGAAAATATCGTTAATAGTAATTCGTTAAGGTTAACTCATGTTCAGAAAGTGCTTAATTTCAAAGAATCTATATGGAAATAAATTTGTTTTCTACAAATCTATTTTGATGAATGGGAATACGTGCTGGGTATTTGTTCATAGATGTAGTC
Source organism: Hymenaphorura dentifera (assembly GCA_034699705.1). Taxonomy (NCBI): domain Eukaryota; kingdom Metazoa; phylum Arthropoda; class Collembola; order Poduromorpha; family Onychiuridae; genus Hymenaphorura; species Hymenaphorura dentifera. Next base: position 3,468 of record JAQGCM010001743.1, on the reverse strand, counting down.
TTGTGGTAAGTCAATCCAATATCGGTATGTGTAAAAAAAAATCTTTATTCCGCTAGAACTACACGTACGATTAAAGAAACTAATCCAAATTTGTCCAAATATCAGGAAAAAGCCAAATTCAATGCAAGCACAGCATTCTTTCAATAAAACTTCAACAAAGCTTAAGCTGACCAGTACTACTATTTGGATTTAAGTGAATTCCGTGTACTTTCCGATGACTGAATATAAACTCCATAAATCAAAAGGTTCTAATGCATAAAACAATAAAATATAGCTGACGATGTGTACACGTAAGTAGTATTTATACGTTCATAAAACAAAACAGTAAACCTTCTTAACAATGATGTGTGCAAATGCATTCTTACTTAAATTGCCGGTGTTAGCATTAGCACTGGCATTTTGAAATTAGGAATACGTATGCACTTTGATTCGTCCAACCATTCAATTAAATCCATACATTCGATTCAAACATCATCGCTTCCCCTGAACTGGAAAAATCCTAATTGTGTTTGAAATGTCCATCACACGCTGGCAGTATGGGCAGGGTTGTCTAGAACATAAAAATATGCCAAGAATTACGTTCACTTGTTCCTGTTGGACAAAGGAGTATAAATATTGGCAAATGCTTACTGTAATTTCTTCTTTAAACTGAACCATTTGTTAAGGCAGTCTGAGTGAAATAAATGTCCACACTTTGTGGTCAGCATTTCTTTCGTACTTTCCTTGTCCGTGCCGTTTTCATCCAAAGTTAGGAGATCATCTTGACAAATGACGCAAACAAATGGCATGGAATCGCCATCTGAATCATTTCTTAAGTCTGGGAATCCATGTGGACAACTGGACGGTTCGTTGGAACCACAATAACCTTGGTAATAGTCTTCATGGAACATTAATTCACTCACAGGAACAAATCGGCCGTGAGTAAGTGCGCTTATAAATAGGCGTTTGCCATTTAGCTTTCCTGACGAATTCCCGACGGGATTGTCCTAAACAATAAAAAAGCATGCGATTTTTTCCCGTGAAGGTTAATCTATTTTTATTTTTGTACTTACAAATTGTACTCCAGCATGGAACCTATCGTTTATTTTTCCAACCCATTTTACTTCTCCGGTTTCTGGAACTCCGTTTTCGGTAAACCACACAACTTTGTCGCACATCTTCAGACCTCCTGGTGTACTATCTGTTTCAAATTATTTAAAAAGCAAGCATTCTGCAAATTAAGTTGAAATTAAATGGCAGCCTATTTAACAATCATGAATACAAGTAGATCAACTCGCCGTAAGAAACCGAAGATATCCCAGAACTTGAACTTGATGCCCTAGACAAATTAGATATTTCGGCATCAAGTTGGGTTTGAGTTGACACACCATTTGCCAAAGAAGTGAGACCAGAACTAAATTCTTGATTTCCGTTTTCGTATAATGAAGTGTTCGAAGCTGACGCTGTAATAGTGGAATTTATTTCAGAAGTTGAGGAATTCGTTTCAGCAACTGATTCCGACTCTGTTGTATCAATAAGGACGCCATCAAATGTAGCTGCCGGTACTGGTTCTTCTAATACTGAGCTTTGATCAGTCCGATTTATGAACAGAGCATCAAAAGCTTCAAAAATACTTTCGGCAGATTCCGCGGTAGGAATTTCAGAGAGTTGTACTGGGCCATCATCTTCTGACTCCGAATCAGATGGAAAGTCCATCAAATCCGGGGAATTCGGTGGGGATAATTCAGGCATAGAAACCGAGAGTTGCTCGTGGTTTGTTACAAATTCCGCCGTTGGAGGGATCGACTCAAGCAGAGAAGCCGATCCACTATTTGTAATTTCTGGCAAGGTTGGGTTTGATGACGAAAACGTCGAAGTACTTTGACCGATAATTTGTCTATTTTCATTTGACGGAAGCATTGCTGCATAGTCTGCCATATTGCTCGACGATGGAAGCGATGATTGTGTTAATTCAATCGGTTTTTGTCTCATAACTGGTCGGGGAGGTCTAGGAGGTCTAACAACTATTGATTGAATTACTGCTTGTTTGGAAACATTTCCGTTGCTGCTTAGTTGTCCAAAATCATTACATACAGAAGCATTCTCAGCAGAAACTGTGGAAGTCAAGCGTCTTGAAACTTTGGTACGTTCAAGCATTTCTCTAATGAGCAGTCTTCGGTTAGCCTCGCCTGAACTATTTACTCTGGGTTTGATTGTTGCCAAATTTGCTGGGTTTGCCGAACTGTGAGTTGAGTTCTCCAAAGAAGTTGGAGCAAATCGCATTTGATTGCTAACCTCTGAATTACTGCTATTGACCAAGTAGAATCGGGAAGTGGTTGGTCGGGGTTTTCCACGAGCTAAAAGAGCATCCAATCTTCCTGCAAATACTGTTAAAATATTGCGTGAAATTAGACTTGAACTCTTTACACGTTGAAATGCTTTATACAAAGAGACATTTTTGACTTTTATTCACTTTCCTGAATTGCAGCTTATCTTAAATTCAAAATTTTAGCCTCAATCCGAACAGAACTTGCTCAAAATTTCCTTACAAAGTTTTGTGCCATCCTTCTTGGGCTTCCCATTCACCTCCATAATGTGAATCAGTTACCAATGTACTGTTTTGTATGCTTTTGTCAAGTTATTATTTCTATTTTATTGCGATCCTGAATTTTTTGAAAAACCTGAATGTAATGCTTGCTTGATTAAATGTTGTATCCGCCTGGCTATTCTTCCGTCATTGTTTAGCTAACCCAATCATTTGAATTTGAATGTGCATTTTTATCAGGTTTACATTGCCTTGTTAGAGATACAACCTCCGTGGCGACTTCATTTGTTATTACGTAGGCTTATCAGTGTGAGCGAGATATCAATAGTCTGCTGAAGTGTCTAACCAAATCATAGCATAGGCAATAGAATTTATTTCGAACTAGCAGAGAAGATTAGTCTAGCTTTAGAATTCAATCTGTAGATACAACCGATGATTCATTACGCAACAACGCAACGCTTTAGCTTGATTTGTCGTCTTGGTTCGGTGAGCTTACCGATTTGAAGAATTAAAGTCTGAAATCAAAATCTATCTTGATGTAAAAAATCAAGGTGTGAGCCAAGACTAATGCGTTTAAACGGATGAACGAGATATTCCAAAAAGAAGGAAGGATGCCATTTAGCCATTATCAATAAAGGAAATGAATATCAACCCCCTGCCCTCGTCCATGGCCCAAAAAGGCAATGTCAGTTGAGTAGATATTATATTTTTAGCAAGAGTACCGTAAAATGGATTTCAAGGTGGCTGGTAGTATTTTCAAATCTAAGGTTAGGTCGAAAAGATCAGAATTCAGGCAGCAAGAATTCTGTCCTTGGTGGAAACAATTTATTTCTCAAGAAATTACGCTTTGAACTAAAAAAAATTTTGTTCAAGGAAAAGATTTACATTTTGCATATTACAACAAATTTTGCTGAAATCCCATCCATTTAAGTATCCGAGGAGTG
>JAQGCM010001742.1:0-13755 GCA_034699705.1 Hymenaphorura dentifera | reverse complement strand
GTCAAACATTGCGACTGCTAGAGTGGTGACAGACGGACCAGAAGACTGCATAGCATGGCACTTCGTGCATGCAATAAGGAATTCATCTGGCAGGCGTAGTCTAAATTTAAAGCCTAAAATTATTCATTCGTCTTTGCTCTAATTTGTATCGACTAAAATTTTATAAACTAAGGAGTTGATGACTTAACAAGCCTCCCGTTTAGCAGTCATTTGTTTGCGGCAATGTCACCTTTTGAAGAAGCCAAGGATTGAGTGAGACCTACATATTTCGGCACCCAAAAAGAGCAAAACTTTTCTTTGAGTCGGACTAAATGAATGGTGTAATATAATATGCTAATAGATAAGAAAGAGGCATTGTAATTTCACCTTAGCATTAGCCAAACCAAGAGAACCTGCATTTACCTTTGGACAAATGGATTTCTATTTATTATTGTGGAACCTTTGCTTCCGACAGTTCCGACCATCCGACCTGCCTGTGTATGTATGAAGGGAATTGTGAAGCGAAGAGGTGCTTTTTGGTTTCGCCTTGGTCACAAAACTGCAATGGAAGTTATGGAAGTGAAAAAGAGCTCTCTGAAAGTTGAATGAAGTGAAATGAATAGATGTATTGAGTTACCTCCGTCAAAATGATGAAGTCCCAAAAGCAAAGCTTCGACTTCATTCACCACTCTGAACTCCCGAAGAAGGCAGTTTTTCTTTTGTCCAGATCAAAAGTAGTATGAAACATAAAGGCACGGCTAAACTGTGAGCAAACATCCCAACAGTTTATAGTTCTACAATTTGTCATCACTCGTCGGGCAGCCCATTCTTTTCTTTCACTAGCTCTTCGGATTAAAAGCATTAGATTCATCCAGTCACCTAGAACACTTCGCAATTTGCAGGAGTTTTTAACCTTCCCAATTTTAATGGTGTAAGAATATTCCGAATCATTAAAAATAGGGACTGGTGTATGTCATTAACGTGCACAAATTTGTACTGGCAATGATAAATTTTTGTAAGAAATTATGTAGGAATTATTCATTGTCTAATACAAGAAATTCCACCCAAGTCAAATTTGAAAGAATTAACTTGCTTGGCGAATTTGGCATTTGTTTTACTCGTTGAATGGAAATGCTTTCTGATCATGCATGATGGGGTGAAATTGATGATGGTCAATAAATTCACCCACTGAACTGACACCGCTCTAAGGAAAGTTAAGTATTTATTATTACTCCTGCAGTCTTTCGCTCCTACAAGTCGCACGAACTCAACCAGCTGACAATTGCTTGTGAGTTAAGTCAATGAAGAACCTTGAAATCCTAATAAGTGAGATTCTAATATTGTATACCAAACTAAATCCATGCTTTCATTCACCTGTTATTAAAAAAATGCAGCAAAGTCTTCCTTTGTCCATCTCTCCTCATGAAGTCAGCCAAGCAAATTTTGTAATTTGACGATAAAAGTACATAGTTTGAGGCTTTTTGAAAATTGCAAAACTTGTTTTATTTGTAACAGCTTGGCGGAGATAACAATTCATATCATGGAGCATTCACCTACGATTTCTCATTTGCTTCAATAAGAAAATTTATAATTAATAAATCCTTCGGGCAATGCACAAAACGAAGAAATCATAATACTTTTACACAAGTCTTTAATTACCGTGCTAGATGTTCATTCATTCTCAAAGAAGTTCCAAAATATTGCCTGACTCAAGGTAGATATCTTCAACCCACCGCGTAGTATTGTACGTCAAACCTGACAAATCTTCTATTGAAATTCATTCATCCGGAGTGCGGAGTGAAAATAAGTAGGTAGACAACAAAAATGAACTCTAGTCTGGTCTTTAGCCAAAGTAGTCAGTCTCCTCTCCGCTATTCTACTGCTCCACCCTTGGACATTCAGCTTGCCTTTTAGTATGACTGACTGACTCTTCATAATACCTTCGCATTCATCGTTGTTCCAGATTGACTGGGTTCTTCGGGCCATAATGGCTCAAAATCCTTGCATATGACCATTACATACATGAAGAGAGTAAATAGTCAGTCATGTCACGTCTAAAACGTTAAGGTGAACGACTAACGACAGAATCGATGGAGGAAAGGCAAAACGTAAAGGCAATAAGCTCAAAGCCGATCCAATCCCAAGCAATGGGTGATTTTTGTGTTTTCACCTTCTGCTCTCCAGCCAAAAACATAATGGGAAAGTGTGACGATGCCAGAGATTCGTTTCGTTTCGTATAACCTGAAATGTCTGTAATGTTGTAATGTACGAAACGACTCGTCGGTCCCGAATCCTGACCCGGGTATTCAATTTCTGTAGGCTGTATTGTGTGAATGAATTCGCTCTCAGAGAGATTAAGCCTACCTTTGCCTTTTGCCGTGAGGCAGAGGCAACTTTGGTTCTTTGGCTTTACGAGCACCTGGACCTAGACTTTAAGACTAGAATCATTCTTCGGTTCATTTTCCTCAGAGTGCCGAAAGGCACAGATTTGAACCAACAACAAATACCCAAGTGAGATCAAAACATCAGAACATCAGAGTACTGAAAGTACTAGGACGACTAGAATAGTTGTATCTCTACTTTGCGTTTCCCTGTGAAAACTTGAACAAGGCATTCTAGAAGCTAAGCTGGACCTCGAACCTGAGGAAAGAGGAAATCCGACGCAACACCACCAGCGAATGGCTTTTTGCGGACTTTTATTTGCAACGAAAGTTTTGGTTACGATTATTTGCAACAACAAAAGCATTGATGAGTTTTCTTGAAACCAAGTTCCGCCATTAGCTGGCCAACGCTAAGTCCGAATCCGAAAGTGGTTTAATGGTTGAGCGTGCCTTAACGAAATATCTATCATAATCGAAAGTACAGCATCAGTTTGGTTCTCTCGTGGTCCAAATTTTAGTTTTATTCTTCAGTTCTTGTTCTAGAGCGTTTCCGACCAAAGAACCAAGGAACAGAAGATTCAATGTCATAGTTTGCGTTGGAACCTTGGCTTCAAGCCCGTATATAGTCACTCTGAATCTTCCTGTCGACTAAATAACTTTTAATGGGAAGCCGAGGTTTCCAAAGACAGACAGGATATAGCTCTTCACGTCTACTTACTCTTGCTCCAATGATCTTGAATGACTTCAGCCCATCGTAGCGAAGGATTCGTCCGAAACTAAAGTTACTCAACTTACTCGCACTCATAACATATTATACTTTATAGCATCCACCACTGAATCCAAAAGTCAGTCCAGTTCAAATTGACCGACTTGACAGAATCTCGTATTTTTTTCAAATGAAGGAAAAAGATCCTTCAAACATTCAAACAAATCTACAAAACAATCCAACTATCAACTTTACTCCTCTCACCCGACCCGTAAGTAGCCAATTTTACTACAGTGACGCAATGTGGAAAGCGTTATCAGTACCGGGTCCAAGGGACCCACATACACGGTTAAGAAAGTTTAGGAGAATTCGTTCTCTCTTTTAATCTATTATGACTAATTTAATTAATGGCCTTAAGTAGTCTGTCATAATAAATAAAATTGCAGTAATATTTCAATAATAAATTGGTTAGTGGTTGATTCTATTTCCTATAGTTCTAGAGGTAGAACCTTTGCGCTCATCTAGGAATAGTTGTCGTAGTTTTGCGCAACGAAGTCTTAAAAAAAATTATGTAATAATTCAGTCCCGACTCCAAACTGTCGTACTAGACTCGTTTGGTAAGAATAAGATTGCTTGGGAAATCTAGATTTTAATGTTGGGAAGGGCATATGGCCGGCTCTAGCATGCATTTGCCGATCACCTTTTGGCCGTTCCAGAAATTCAAAAAAAATTGCTGTTAGGGTTTCTAAAATAACATGTCTGAATACAACTTCAACCGTAGAGTTCGTAACGTTCTTGAAAAGCTGTGGAAGGATAGTGACTTTGACGTTTCTGCATATTTTGAGAAGATGAAATGTTGTACAAAGTACGAGAGATTGTTAATATGTCTGAGATGATTTGCTCTAAATAATTGCATTATTATCAGAACGAAGAGCTGCTTCCAAGCTGGTTCGCCAAGAAGTCTCTTTAGCCCTGATCTGATTCAGGAATCAAAGAGCTTCCTGTCAAATTTCCTATTTACATATTGTAGAACACTGATGAAGCATTTCAATGAATTTCCACGCCAAGTCAGCGTGAAGAGTGTATTATTTAGTGTCTAAAGAGATGAACAAAGAATACACACTCCATTTCTGCTGAGCCTGGATGGTTTTGTCCATTTTTTTTTGTAATTGGACGTGCAAAAGAATATACAAGAATGATTGAGGTGGTTGAATGAGTGAAGGTGTGGTTGATAGGAAACGACTTGATCAACTTAATCAGGGTCAAGTCATCCCCACAAAAAATCGGAAGTGAGTGAAGAATCAAGGCAAGGTCACTCGTCGCGTCTATGCAAATCAGGTGGATGAATGGTTTTGTCTGCACCAGTCAACGTCTTCGCATTAACTTGTGTGAAAAATTATAGTTCAACTCCTAAATCAAACCACTAACAATTTAATTGTTAAATGGTCATCATAAATAAAAAAAGTTATTCTGCTCAGCATTGCTGGGCAAGGCGTGGGCATCACGCGTTCTCACCTCTAAGTCAACGTGTAACTACACATATGCCCATAATCTGTTCAACAATGAAATTATCTCCTTAACACAATTGAAAAGACCATGATTGTTGTAAACTTGATCTTCCTCTACACGACGTATAAAAGGACAATGTTGACCTAACCAATATTCAGTACAATTGTGATCCAATTGGAGTTAAGTGTTCAGATCAGACACTTTAGCTTTCAGTTCATTTCAAAATGAGATACATCCTGGTAAATTCAAAATGATTTTTCTATCTGACTGATTTGTTACAAAGCACAAATTCAGGAATTAATGTTTAACTTCCTGTTTGTAGTTCACCGTTTCGGTAGCCGCTTTGGTGGCCATTGCCTTCGGCCAACGGGGATCCGTAGACTCAAGAAATGCGGCCATCTTAAATGAAGCACGTTATCTTAGCGGAGACGGTAGTTTTGGAGGTAATTTGGGCACAATTTAACTGATTATAATTTTCAAAGAATTTGTAATCAATTAATTTCGTAATAGCTGCCTACGTGCAAGAGGATGGTGTCGAATTTAAAGAGGAGACAGCAGCTAATGGAGATAGAGTTAGACGATTTTTTTTTACAAATACAGTATTCTTATATGTATAAATATGTGTATAATACAAACTTCATATTCTTATAATAGGTAGGACAGTATTCTTATTTTGACCCCGCCGGAAAGAAAACTACCGTCCATTATACTGCTGGTATGATTCCAAAATGATCTCTAATTTACTTGCAATTTGTCTGAATAAATAGTTTACCGGCCTCATCAATATTCTTTGCAGGCAAAAACGGATTCCAAGTCACCGGAGATCATTTGCCAAAAGCACCTCTTCCGCCACCAGGTCAAGCCCCACAACAGCAATACCAACCTGCTCCCAAACGCCAACAATATCGCCAAGATGCTCCACCACCACAGTACAATCCTCAACCCCAGTACAACACAATTCCAACCAACAACAATTACAACCAGCAATACAACAATAACAATAACTACAACCAATTTCCTCAGCAGCAATTCAACAATTACCAGACGACGACAACCCCAAGCCCGCGTTTCTTCCCACCAGGCAAATTGAACTTGAACAGAACTCCAGATGGTTATCAGTACTCCTTTTCTTCCAACTAAATTCTATTCAAACTCTTGTTTATCTTTATTAGTCACTATTTGTATCTATTCCTTGTTTTAGTCATCTCGTAGGTTTAAAATTTCAGAACCAATGCGATTCGATGGTAGAATCTTCGGCTGTACTTTACTAGAAGCCAATAAAATTTATACCACAGAATTTCTGGACTATTTTTCCTGAAAAATTTGTTGTTCTGGCCATGCTAACAGATTCGGCTCCAAAGTTAGCTGTCACTGACATATGACAGCCTAGCTTGTTAGTCGAGTCAAATGAAAATAGATTTCCCTCATTGAATTTTGACTTCCTATTTAATCTTGATAACGATTGCAAGAATTCCACTCAAAAATTGAATTGATATTTTGTCTATAGTAGAGCGAATTAAAAACCATTAAGTAGCTCCGGTGTTCTAAGGTACAGGATTTTTTGGAATAGTTACCTTACTGAGCCTTTTAGGCTAAAATCCCAACAACTGCGGTTTTGTTGCGTTGTTTAGAATGAATTGACCAAGTTTATCATCAATTTATTATAAAATTAGTTACATATGGTAGTGGTCGGTTCAATAATAATATTGGCCTGCATAGTATACAAACCGTCGGAAGTAAAGCATTTTTATTTCGCATCTTTAAATCGGATGGGTAAAGTATAGTTCTGAATCTGATTCTGAGATTCATTGGAATAAGCGAGCGCTTGTTATTTCCAGGCGTTAACAGTTTTGTCGCATTAGAATGTCACGATGTAACAGAAGCTACGAAGTGATTTTCAAGAACTACTTGTAACTATTCGACGTGACTGAATCATTCACTCAAAAATCTTTTATTTGCAATTACAGGCCGGGGAATTTTATCGTCGCGTTCTATCGTTTACTTCTAAGCACATTGTTGAACTGCTGATTTCAAGAATGAAGAAATAGCGGCAACGTAACGACACGCATTTTTAAACTACTCAAACCATTATCATTTGCAATTATCAATTTCTTTTTTATTCCACGCTTTGAGCTCTTTTTTGTGTCATGGGATAGACTTTTACTCTTTTACTTTAATTTTAATCCTTGTCGTACAAGGCAAGAATCTAAAAAAAAAGAGTATGAATTACACATAGAAAGACAGACAAGGCACGTGAGCAGAATCTAATCGTTTGTCAATCCATTACATATTTAGCCCAGGATCTTGAGCAATGGAACTTGAGGCGTGATAATCACCATTGACTAAGCAAAAAGTACTTGCACTATTGCAGTTTTGATTGCACAACTCAAGATCTCAACATGCAGTTTCAATTCAATGCCTTTAGGATACAAGTATTCGCGAATTTGGTACAGGAGAGCATGAATAGCTTACTTTTGTCGGCTTAGTTAAGTCAAGTTTTAACTCGCAAAGTGATACTACAGTCAATTCAAGCCACCTGTTCAATTTCAATTTTTGAATTTAAAGGAGTAGCGACTACCGAATTATCGGCTGAAAATTGAACAGGTCGTGTTTTTTTTGTATGGGAAATTCGGTCGCAGTTTCAGTCTACGTTAAATTTGAAGACGACGAGTAAGCTTGCATTTATTAATTTTTGTAGTTTTAAATAGTCCTAAAATTCGAGCAGGCGGATCTTTGAGCATCCAATTCTCATTTAGCGTATATAGATTTACAAGATTATTATCTGAGAAAATTTTTAGATTGTATAAATTATTAGAAACAGTTCAAACGGCGGAAGCCTGCATTCCAAACCCTACCAAAAAATATCACAGTTTCACAGTGTCAGCAAATACTAGCTGCAAACTACAATCTTATTTCATCAAAATGATTTTACCTCAAATCGCCACTCTTGTCTTAGCCCTTGTCGACTTGTCGTAAAGGTGCCATTTTGGTGCAATTTTGGTTTGTCTACTTGCGAAACTTGCGATGCGAGTTGGAAGGAATTGGAAAATGCTTTGAAAACCAGCGTATTCTGTCGTTCAGGCTCTCTACCAAATAATAAGTTGAATGAAAAGCGGGCAGAGATCGCAAAGTGCTTCTTTACTCTGCTTGCTTACATGCCGCCTGTTTAAAATTTTCATGAAAAAGAGCGGTTCACTCGTAAAACTCGCAACAATCATTTGATTCCAATTCCAGCTATATTTAACAAACTTTTCATTTTAATTGTTTGAAAATTTAGGGATGAAATCTAGTGAGTTCAACAATAACCTAAACGTAACAAGTTGGCAGTAAATGTCCTACCGTACCTGTCAGAAGTTGTCAGTTTTCATTTTTCTAAAAATGTAGAATTCCCTACCTGCTAACTTAGCAACTCAAAACTCAACTACTAAGTTTTGCAAATATGTTGAAAAGTAATGAACCGAACCGAAAGTGCCGAGCGGATTGCTGCATGCATGCGCTTGGCTTGTGTGCTGTGCATGCAAATAAATAAGCAAAAGTGAATGTTTGCTGTGATACAAAAATTACAAAATCCTACTTTGGTTTTTGACAGCGGCTTTAACTTAAATCCAGTCAATCTTCAGTTAGTCAATTAGTCAATTTACGTGAAAATGAAAAATCCAAAGCCAAAACGCTTCAAAACAAATCAAAATGACAACAACAATTCATTTTATCAAAACAACAAATGGTTCAAGCTTTGGGTCACCACTTGTGTTTTGACAGTAGCCGTATTTGCAAGTGCTTTACTTAACGGAATTTTGATACTCAATTTGGGTGATGGTGCTTCTACTGAAACCGATTCGGGGTCTAGTCATGTTCCTGGAGGAATTTTGCAGACATTTTTGTAAGCCAATTTCGATAAAGTCATTTCATAAAATCTATCAAAACCGAAATTTTGTTTCGAGAGGATGGAGGATTCGATTTCCGGCGAAGTTTTAGGAGTTCGTTTAGAATTCAAGCCATGACTGCGACGGATTTTTACTGAATTGGAAATAAAATTTTCAAGTAAATACTTAGTTTGCAAAATGAACTGAGCTGTTGTCGGTTTGGTATTATATTGAGTCCTCAAAAAGTTGTGACTGTCGTTCGAGTGCGAGTTGAATATTTTTGTGCAAAAAGTGCGCCCGGGCATCCATGTGTCACACAAAGCGGGACTTATTTACTTTCGGGACTCGGATTTCTTCCTACTCTTCTCGTCCGACTTGCACCATCTGAGTTTGCTCCCGAAATTTTTTTTGCAAGTGGGTCGTTCAATTGAATCCATTTCTTGCTCAAGTCAAGTCCTTCGAACCACCTTCATTTTTAGGTACACAAAAGTTTCTAGAATCCAACGTAACATCTTGGCATTCGTTCGTCACATTTCGACATTCAATTTCAAAGTGGTTCCAGTGCCCTTTCATTTCGCTATTCGTTGTTTGTCCGTGTGCTAGTTTCGGTTTCGTCAATTTACCTTTCGTTTCGGTACGGTACTGTTGTGGTGAATTGTGACAACTCTGGAATTTTTACCTTCTTTTACGACCAAAGGATTTGATCGTACAAAAGGGTGAAGATTGACATGTTCAGAACTTTTCAATCGATTTGGAATTCATAGATTGTTAGAGCAAGGCTGCAGGTATTGTTGCCAGCCTTTCAAGGAGAATTTAGGTAACTAGACCACTACTGATCTCGTAATTTTGGTTGGTGTATATTTGTAAATAACCAATCATGAATTATGAATCATAACCAATAAGTCAGAGTCCGATATTGTTTTTCTAGAATTCAGTTTACAACAGAATAGGGAATACACGCAATAGTCCAATTCGTACAGTCTGTATTACGTCACATTTAGTCAATAATTTGACAATGTAGTATGACTGGATCATCTTGTTATCCAAAACAAAACATGCACGTTGCAAAATTCTCGAGGGTCACGTCGACGTCAAAACTTTCCATTTAATAAAGCCTTGCGCATTTCTTAGCTCAAAATTTAATCACAAGTTAAACGTGAAAAGTCAATATCATAGCCTTAGCGATACCGACAAACTAGAGAGCTAAAGCTAGTTAGTCTAGCGACATGCCATTAGGTGAAGGACCACGGTGACGGAGCTCAGCTAATTTATTTGTAGCAGATAAATTCATTCACGCACCCCACAAATAAACATGTAAAGGATGAAAGTAAAAATAAAACTGAATTGAGTGCTGCGCAGTCAAAGTATTGTGCATATTCAAACTAGAAACCACTGATTAATGAGTAACCAATGTATGTAAATATTTTGGTGAAAAACAGATCACTCCCGTTTTAAAATCAAAGTGCACAAAGTCTACCCAAATTAGCTTTATGATCCGCACAATTTATAGCAATAGTAATAGTTCAGTTTGGACGTTTTGTTTCACGTTTTCTTCTGTCCCTGATTGCCGAGAACAGTATTATCTACCCACAAATTAGGTATTTAACAAATTGTTACACAAACTTACTCCACTCGTACTTGGAATTATAATTGCAATTTCAACAACAATTTTTATCATTTTCCACCTTCTCCACAACTGATTCATCCTTCGATTTTCAAACCAAGTTTTCAAATTGAATTCAACCTTTTCTAAATATCTAAATGTTTATTTCGTTTTCATGAGTTCACAAGTCCATCGGAAATAATACGGGTGCAGTGACAGTGACCACCATTGCCAATTTCCATTTTCCGCCCAGCGTCCAGCACAAATTGACAACTCCGTTTAAATACAATTACTTCAACTTTAATGAGACTCGTCACATTTTTTTTATCGTCAGAGCATGCGTTGTTTCCCTTCCATATGCGAGTTCACTGTACTGTAGTTTGCCACCTTTTGAGCCATAGATACATAAATACGCGTACAGAAGACATTTTTTTGAATCGTGAACGAAACTGACTGGCTGTGTTCACGACCTCGACGCTCGACGTGACCCTCAAAACCACCTAAAATATTTACATATCCTATTCCTGGGAATTCTTTTCCTTGACCTGGCGGTGGTGACGTGACTGACTTTTGATTATTTACATTGTAGTGAAGTGGAGTAGATTTTGGAATTCAAGACATACAGATCATCCTGCCTGACGCACAAGATGCTGAGTAGATACCAACGATTAGGATGGGTTTTGTAAGTGGGACTTTGTTTTCTTTCATTGTACTTTAATACCAATATTTCTTATCTTGCCTGAAAATCTTGGTTGCTTTCTTATTGAGAACATGATGAAATTCGTATTCTTTATGGTCTTGGTATCTTGGTTGTTTGCTTGTGTCGTTAGTGTTTAATACCGTGTATCGTAACCGCTGATTTGATTGAGTGCTACTTTTTATACAAATTTTATTTTGTGAATATTTTCAATTTGTAGTAATGCATTGCAAAACAAGCTGGTTAGCTAAGGTCGTTAGTTAGGCGCATTTGATTGCGGAGTGAAGTCTATGGAGTTTGGGTGTACTCTTTACTATTAGTTCCAGTTTAGTTTCATAGATTTATACTTTGCTGTGTATAAACTAAGTACATTCTGGCGGATCCAATTGATTCTCTAATAGTCCAATCCCTTATGCATTAGTATTATTAATCTGGTATTGCACCTCTGTTCGGTTTTACACGTAAGAATTGTTATTGCGAATTAGTTTGAAATTGAAGGCTTACAGGCTCGCGAGTGGCGATCAAACACACAACTCTTAAATTGTATAGTAGTTAAGGATAAATGGATAAAGGGCAGGAAGTGCTTTAAGTCGAAGTCTGAAGTCATGCATTCATGCCGTGAACAAATGCATTAAATGATTGCAATTGCAATTATTATTATTATGCAGTACTCGAAGACGTCATTTATGTCATGCAATAAACTATTAAAAGTTATTGGCTTGAATTTAAAACATCCAAGTTCAATCTCATTCAATCAACGTATGATCGCATGATTTTGGTTTGAAAAAATTAAATCGACGACCTTTGTATTCAAGTAGTGTGATTTGACACGGTTGGGAAGGCAATCGAATACTATGGTAACTCTATAATGGTGTGATTGTTCATGTCCCCAACATGTTGACTAGAAATCCATAACTGCCATAACCTGACAAATTATTAGTTCGATTTAAAATTAGAGTCACGACGTTGTGTCGTGTTATGATTTAAACTATTTAATAAGAAAGCCTAAATATCTTGTATTTTCAATTGTACTTGTTGAGTTGATCGTCAATTCGGGCTCGGCAATGTTCTGTGTCCGTTTCTGAAACAAATCGTAACTTTGTTTTGCTAAAGTGTTGTAAATTTCTTAATATTTCTCATACCAATTTCAATTTGCAGTTCTACTAAACGCAGATAATTTAAATTATCTTAATTTTCTTTCAAGAACTACAACTAGTTTTTGCTTGAGCTTTCATTGCTAAATCTTAGATACTTACTCTTCAGATTTGGTTTTGACACTAACAAGTTCAATTGAAAATATCGATATAAATACACAAATACACAATGGTGATTTCAAGTGACAGTAACCAAAAACCAATAATGGGTGATAAACCATCCAAGAGCCGGCAGAGCAATGGAGAGATTGAATTCAAGTAAATAATATTTATAATTATATTTGATATTTTGGAGAACATGGAAATCGCAATTAACAAAAAATTTAGCACTTCAGGCAGTTCTGACAATTTTGCTAGGAAATTACTGTAAACCAAATGCATTCAAATTGCAGTTCTTTAGAACTGACCCTTGCTGGTGCAGCTTTTTATTAATTGGGAAACCTTCGTTGGATTATGAAATAATTTCTTGCTGCCATCATAAAGTTTCGGGTCATCTAAATCGAAAGATGAGCTTGCAGATTTGCATACGTTTCCTCGGGGATTTTCAGAAGACAGGCTCGCCTTTGGTTTATTGTTGATAATGCACGAGCTCAGTTAACTTAGCATGTCGTTAAACCGAATTCCCCAATGTTTTCACATTTCACAGTTAAAGTATACCAGGAAACAATTCTTGTATGGAGAAGGGGAGATCCATTAAATTAACAAGGCAGCCAAAATGGCTTCAATTTGGAAAACACTCCGAAATTTATGGAAATGTTGCAGGTACAGGTTGGTAACGACTTAATAATTGTCTGTAATAACAGGGGCACCACATTACCCTACTCTGATCTAAAAGTCTAAAAATAGGGATGCAACACAGATTGATTGACATATTTTTCAGGCGTGATAATGTACTTTGGATAGTCTCGTCATAATCACAAGTTTGTCCTACATAAAGTTCTGTATTGTACGAATGGGTATTGCAAAAGTTGTCATCATGATTTAGGAACCTTCTGGTAGTGCTAATTGAGGACTTTCGACTTGACTGTTTTTGTTCAAAGCAAACAGTTGACAATTTCATCTTGAATTGTCTGGCCTTAGTGATTACCTCAGGTTTCACCACAAACCACAATCACTCTGTAAATCACGCACGCAAACCTTAGTATTTTTTCTTCACATTCTGCAATTATTATTATTGCAATCTAGGTGTAGATTGGACGTCACCACGTCAGACTCACGCGGATACAATTGTTGCATTTTTTCATAATGAACAGCATGAATAGTGTCGAACTGCCGATATATATTTTAGTGTTCTCAAATATTCCTGTCCAGGCAACATTTGGGATTTACCATTCTTTCCAATATTACCTTCATTTTACGAAAGGTAACTTCCTTCAACGTCAGCAATAAGAAACATTCAGGCAAGCAGGTTGTTTTGCTTTGATGCAGCTTGGAATCACCCAATTTTATTAATTTGGGTGCTAGGAATTCGAACAATTCTTTTAACTCTTTCCAGACACTAATTTAGTTTTTGTGGTAACTTCCTTACAGTTTAAGCCCGATAGATTCACATCGCGTTAGCACGAAAGTAATGACACTGACCAATAACCATGCGAATGAGAAGTGATGCTGATCTGAACTTAATGTGAAACAGATCCATCGCTGCTTTAACGGAGAAGGTCACGGCCACGGCCAAACGTGGCATGACGGATCTGAATGTTGTGATGCTAGTGTATGATAACTTGCATGTGTTATCCTCGTTGAAAACCTGCTATAACGCTTGCAGTTATTGCATGCACGAAGTGCAATGCTATACAGTCTTCCCGTCCGTCCGTTAACACTCTAGCGGTCGCAATGTTTGACCAATTCACTTTACAATTTGCA
>JAQGCM010001741.1:0-13756 GCA_034699705.1 Hymenaphorura dentifera | reverse complement strand
GGAGAACTGTCGGGGGAGAATTGTCGGGGGAGAATCATGTCGGGGGAGAATCGTCGGGGGAGAATTGTCGCGTAATCTACATAAGTTGAGTCTGGTTGCGGTTGGCATTTGGCATTTGCTGCAAACCGTTGCTGATCTTGGAAAATTCCATTAAACCAAATTGCATTCAATTGTATATAGTAGTGCGAGTTCACTCAATGTTGCAAAGTGTGAAGTGAATTTTGGCGAACAAGAGTTTGACAAGATCGTTTAAGTTTAATTCAGCAACAAATAATCGTCTCAGTGCATAAGAATGACAAAATCTATCCAACCAACATTGATAGAAGTAATGAAATAATCTTTTCCATTCAGAAAAAAATATTGTTTTAACAAGGTTAATTTAATTTGAGGGTTACGACTGTTGACCATGCTTACTTTCTTGTAGTAAAAACCATTCGAATTTGACGTCGGGGAAAAGAACGACAAATATTTAACTGTGTTTAATTCGGTTTAAGTTCATAGTTAAATTTCATAAACATAAAATTTGGCCAACTAAAAATAGTTGTTTGGGTTTGGGTGGTGAGTGAAGCGAGTTCTTCAGTGAATATGAAGCCTGTTCTCGAATTAATTTTGTTGGCAAAAATTTGCTAGATTTGAATCCTCCGAAATTGAAGCATTTATTGGAGAATTGGTGAGTATTTCAAATTTACTAAACGCACAGATTTTCCGGCTTAGGTGCAGGGGGTCAAATGCTTCCCTGATTTTTCGGTGCACCAAAATTCATACCAGTTTCCATGAATAAAGCCGAAATAAAATTCTACAAATTCATAAGATTTGATTAAAGCTTGAATATCCAGTGTACGTCCCTAATATTCGAGAATATTTTATTCTGAAGGCCAGAGCACTTACTGGTCCATTCTTTCTTAACCAACCCTAACCGTGTCACAATTAATCGGCTCACCACAGAATAAATCAGGTTTTTTTGAAAAAAAAATAGTGGTTGATACATTAGGATCGTATAACCAAACTTAACTAAAAGTTAACTTCATATTGCATAAACGCAACAACAAAAATTCATGCGTAAATGCAAATAGTATGAGAGGACACGAAAATTTATTTTGATCATAAAACTACAATAAAACTAAAAGTAAAATTAATTCAATTCCTTGTTATTTGCTAAATTCAACAAGTGACAATTTCAATGCAAATCTCTTAGCCTATGCACGGCACTGGGTGACATTGGCTGCAAAGTGTACAAGTTTTAGCCGATTGTTTCATTGCCCTCCGGGCTGCAAGCTGCACATTCTTTACCTGCTTCTTTATTGAAAGCAAAATTTCTTTTCGTTTCTGGAAATAACAAGAAAATTCACTTAAAACTTTTTAAGTCTTTCTTGATTAGTCCATTCTACCTAACTTTCCACAATTTTAGCTAAGTAATAAAAAATTCAACAAATCAAGGCCAAGGATGGCCTAAAGTAGATTCATCAGATCACATGTAGAATTCATTGTCAAATTCACCTATAAATGCAATGGTTTGAAGAACATAGAGAGAAAAATCGTGCACATTTCCGAGGAAATCATAACAAAATCTGGATGGAATGGGTTGCACTAATGAGATTGAGAACTAAAATGGTACATACTATTAAGCAACCAAAACACCAAAACGCTATGCGTTGATTGCTAAAAAAACTGCAATTGTCTGATGGGCTCACGGCTTTCCGCAATTTCCACACTACTAACCCATACCCATCTTGGTCTATAAAAAATGTGATGTGCTCTTATCTTTCAAAAGAAATTGAATGTGTGCAAACTCAATTAAATTGAGGGTGACACGAGTAACTGGAAAAAACTGGCTTAGAAAGGAAATAACTAGTTGACATCTTGACATACCAGTTGTTGGCATTCTTTGCAGCACAAAAATAGCGTAACAACAATTAGGGGGACGTCAATGGAACGAATGAGTGCGTAACGTAGTTTTGGGGATTTTGGAATTGATGCAAAACAAGCATTGGGAAATTTGCTGTATCATTCTTTCTTTAGAATTCCAAACGGATGAGATCGCGAGGAAGGTCGGGTTAATGCAACAATTAGGATTTGAAGAATACCCCAAAAAAATTACTAAATAATACTTATTAAAAAAGAGAACAAATCCGTCATGCGTTTTTGCTCAAGAGTTTCCATTGGATCTAGTTTTGCCTAGCCATCACCAAAATGACTAATTTTGTCCAGCTATGACGATGACCCCATCTCACGCATGCAGCCACCGCGTGAAATTTTTTGTAACAATTGATCAACACTTTGTCACCTAATTTAAGTGTTAGCTGTCGCTTGGCATACATTACGTAGTCCATGTAGCATCATTCGGGTGTGACATACTTTTTTTAAAGCTAATCTGAGATCGAGGCTTGAATGCAGGGTCGCACAAATTCGCAATATTATAATTACGGTTGCCAAAATTTTTAAGTGAATTGCAGATCGCGTCATGACAAGGCCCAGCTCTGTGAATCAGTCGGTCGGTCGAAAATTGTAGCACTTTTGTTGTAATCGCATCGTATGAGCAGATTTCCTTTGGTAGCAATTTATAATTTGGACTAAATTAGTCGAGAATGAGAGTCGGGTCTGAATCTTTTAACGTCTCGGTTGTGACTCTGAATAGGATGAACTCAAGATGATTTTGTGAATGCTCATGGTCGATTGGCAATTGTGTGCTAATTATTTTGTTTGGAATTCTCACAAGTCGCAAATTGAACATTTAGCTAAAGGTAAATGTGGCCTGGGCTAGCTTGGTGTCATTGTTGTAAAGTCTAAGACGTGAGCCGAAAAACATTCATAATTCATAAGACTCCAATGTACGTCCAATGGGTTGTGTCATACGGGCAATTTACGTCTTCATTTCTGCACCTTGTACCCGTACTACATAACATTGCATTGGGCCAAGAATTTTTCTAGAGCAAAACGCTTCGTGTCATTTAGCCGATGGTCGACAGAATTTGGAGACAAAATTCGGGTCATTAAAACCTTCACTTTAGATTATGATTCGGCTGTACTTGTAATTTGGAATTTTTATGCCACGAGTAGGCAGTAGGGTCTAGGGTCTCTGCGCATATTTAAAATTTTTGAAACTTAACTTCTAAAATTTCTATCATGTTGCAAGTTCTCGGTATTATGTCGGCTACATTTTCCATGCAAATTTTGAGTATTCCAGAAATACAATGACAATTTTTGCCGCTTCAAATTAGAGTTAGACTAAAATTAACCCAGCAAGACTCTAAGAAAAAGTACGCATTGCGAATCTGCAAATTGCAAGTGCTAAAAATTTTAGCCAAACGGTACAATAATATTTGCTTTGGTTCACATTGTTGCTAGAGGCGAGGGTTGCTTGCAAAATAGGACCATGGCCCATGGCAGTGGCAGGGTCATAATAATATAAAAATTTCGCAAATAGAAAGTCAGGTTTAAAAATTGTGACAAGAATAACTACGACACAAATTATTAAATAAGTAAATCATGGACGACGGATGGAGCTCGTTGGCGTCGTTTCGCAGGAATACATGAGGTGTGACAAATAGCTAATGAAGATGACTACCTGGATTTCATTGTTAAACTATGTCTACCTTTTCGCAGGTCTTTAGGATCTGTTTTTGTGAGCTAAAATTGTCCCCTACTCTCCCAGCCTCACAAATACATGTACGTATTGTCTGTGTTAAGAATAATCTTAATTTTAAATTTTTGCAGTAATTCCCCCCACCCTCTTTTTAAGTTAGCAAAGCAAATGTTCAAGAAACAGAAGCACTGGCGGTAGTTTTACACCATTGGCCTTTGTTTTGCTCTTGTTCTGTTCATATTTTTAGTACGATGAGCCAGGCGTTTGGTAATTTTTTTTATACTTGACTTGACTGCTACTCTTCTTGGTTAGGCACTTTCGGAAGGTGGGTTAAAGTCAATTAAGAAGTAAGTAGCAGACCAGTGCGAATATAATCAACTGCAGTACAAATTTAGAAAAGAGTTGGTTCACTGGTTGCAACCGAGTCAAGTCGCCCAGTCCTAAGAAAAAGTAGCCGCCAGGTTTTGTAGGCTTTGGTTGACTTTACTTTTACAAAAGTTGTAATCAGTAATTCAGTTCAAGTGTTTCCAGCCGATTAGCGATTTCTAATTATCCTTACAAGTTTATTCAATCGTTTCATGCCAATCCCGGCACTCTTTAGACTCCTTTGCTTGCTCGAGCTTTTACTTTTTTTGAGGAACACAATTATTCAGAACTCTAGGAACACACTTATTCATAACTCTAGAAACACTACTAGGCCTAGCCAAAATCTACAACAATTAAAAATTCCAGACATTATTCTACGGCAACAACTGAGAAAAATTCAAAATGAGTGTTTTAACGTAATGAGTATTCTTGGCAGATAAGAAATTGAGTAATCAGGCACGCTGGGCTATCTAGACAATTTTAACTTTTAAGCCCTTCATTCCGTATTCTTGAACAAAGCTCGAATCCATTGCGAACATTTGCCGTTCCATTGTTTAATACTTTTGTGTTTGCTGCAACACTTCCAAAAACAACACAAAACAAAAACATTTATTGTCTAAACTAAACAGTCTTCAAAATTCCGTGGTTTAGTAAAGGCAGCTTTAGTTTTCCGGACACACCGTCGACCAACAACAACGCCCAATCCGGACTAGGGGCAGGAAATTCTTTGGAATTTGACACGATTGTTCCTATTTCCGTCAACAATTCAAGAGACACTCAACCAATCATTATGGCAGACGCTAATGGTGGAGCTTTCGATGATGCAGAATCAAGATTTCGAGTGAATCGAATAAATTCAGCCCAATTACATCATGGGGGTCCGGGCCAAGGGCTCGGGCTAGGATTCATGGGCAAAGGGTCAATACCAGAAGATAGTGTGATTAATCACACAGGCCCTGTACTTAATTCTGGGGTCAGACGATCATCCTTGGCCCAAGGGCTCGGAGGTGGACGCAAGAAAAGTGTGACCCTTCCAAAAGATTATGACTATGAAGGAGAGCAGGGAACAGATTTGGAAAATCGGACAGTTTATGGCAAGAATTTTGCTTATTACACGAGAGAAGCTTTGCCCAAAATGGAGAGCTACAAGAATATGTCCTCCGTTCAGGCTGGAAGACCAACAATGGATGAGCTCAGGAGTGAGGCCATGTATGCTAAGGTAAATCCTAAAAAATTCACAATTAATACTGGTCATTTCACTTTTCGTTTGTTGCCTTTTTTCGATTGTTTTTAAAAAGTGCCGTTTTCCCGAAGATTACTATTTGCATTTTTCTATAAGCACTTTTCCAATTTGTCAAATTCAGAACCAATAGAACTATTTCGTGAGATTTATTAAGGATGTCGTTTAAAATTTCTTGACTACAAAAGGAATCAATAAAACGAGCATATAAGTTAAATCATTTTCCTTGTAGTGCACAGGGAACAATGAAATTAAAAAACTTCATAACGCACGGCTTTGTAGGCGTGCCGCCTACAAAACCATAATCTCAATTAATCAATCACTTGTCCAAACTAACTAATTTGACGTTGTGGTATTGCAGCCAAATATACAAGTGGCATTTTTTTCCGATACAGAAAGCTGATTCTGAACCAGAAATTGTGAGTGGAGCCGTAAAATTTGGATGGATCGAAGGTGTATTGGTCCGATGCTTGTTGAACATTTGGGGTGTCATGTTGTTTCTTCGACTTTCTTGGGTGGTTGCACAAGCCGGAATTGGTAATTTTAAATTTCCAATACAAATTGAGGTAGTATCTGCAAAATGCTGTTAAAAATATCATCCTTTATTCACGTGCAGCCTTGCATGCTCTTTTTAGAAGCTTACTTGGGAGCTAGATTTGTTGCAGAAATGGAAATCAGTGCATTATTACAAATCCCCAATCATTATTGCAAGCTAGTAATTAACACTTGTCCATTTTCAACTTTCAGGGTTAGCCATAGTTATCATTTGTTTATCGGCTACAGTGACTACGTTAACAGGTAAGGTTGTTCCTACTGTTGAAATTGTTGAATGCGGATGCATTTTCAAAAATGAAATGAAAAGAATTTTCTGAATTTATTTACATGTTCTTTGATTTGCAAATTTAGCACTTTCCATGTCTGCAATTTCAACTAACGGTCAAATTAAAGGCGGAGGCATTTACTATATGATCTCTCGTGCATTGGGTCAGTACAAATGTGCTAATTGTTACCAGTTATACAAACTTCACAGAAATATTCGGTTTTTATCTTTTGACCTTTGACCTTAGGACCTGAGTTTGGAGGAGCAGTCGGAGCTATCTTTTCAGTAAGAATCATCTATTTTATTTGACTCGGGCAACAGCCCATATCAAAAATCACGACAATTCTCCCCAAAACAATTAAAGACGTTGGACGTGAATTTACGGAAGGATTGTGCTGGGGAGAATTGTCGGCGTGGGTAAACTGAGAATTGAGAATTCACTTACTTATCCTTGTAGTTCGCTAATGCGACCGCTGTAGCGATGCACACGGTCGGCTTCGCTGAAGCTCTGAATGACCTCCTGAAGACTATGGAGGTAAATTTCCCAATTTCATATCCCATCGATTTTTATTCTAAAATAGGACATTGTTGGGAATTTTGATGTTATTTTAGGTTAAAATTATTGACAATGCCCAGAATGACATTCGAATTGTGGGGACAATCGCTCTCATTGTGATGCAGTCTATTATCATAATTGGGACCGAGTGGGAGTCAAAAGTAAGTCGTGAGTCGTGAGCCAGGACTTCGACGATCGTTGCTCGGAATTGATTCCTCATTAATTAAATCTGTGGAAATTTCATTGGAATTGAATAGGCTCAAGTCGTGCTACTGATCATCCTTCTGGTGGCTATAGCTGACTTTCTGATCGGGGCATTTATTGGACCACTAGATTCGGACGAAATTTCAAGAGGTTATGTCGGATTTAATGGTGGGTTTTAGTGGCCATCCTAATTTCTAAGTCAGTGAAGTCGGTGAAATTATGCAAACTTGAATAAGCAAGCATAATTTTGACTTTTTACAGCTACACTTTTTGCATCCAATTTTGTTCCGGATTTCCGGAAAGCTGATGGGACTCAACATGGATTTTTTACAATCTTTGCTATTTTCTTCCCTGCTGCAACTGGAATTACAGCTGGTGCCAACATCTCCGGTGACTTGAAGGTATTTTCTTTGTATTTTGCACCACTAGAAATCTTTCGACTTTGAGCGGTACTAAAAAAATTGTTGCTGATTTTTGACTAGGATGCATCCGCTGCAATTCCAAAAGGCACACTTCTTGCTATTTTTACAACAACATTGTCCTACATTGTTTTCGCACTTCTCGCTGGTGCAGAATGCTTAAAGGATGCAACTGGCCCAATGGGAAATTATACAGATGAAATAGTTGAGAAATGGGAATTTACAAACTGCACATACGATCCGATCTCTGGGAAAAATTCTTGCAAATGGGGAATGCACAACAGTTTTCAAGTAAGTTGCGTTTTACTAACCGATATCGTTTTCAGCAACCAACAAAAAATAAAATTTTGATCAATCCTCATCCGACAGATTATGGAGCTAATGGCGATTTTTGGCCCAGTCATTTATGCCGGGTGTTTTGCTGCAACACTTTCATCAGCTTTAGCTTGCCTAGTTTCGGCCCCCAAAATTTTCCAAGCTTTGTGTAAAGACAATTTGTATCCAGGGATTGGATTCTTTGCAAAAGGATTTAGAAAAAATAATGACCCATTCTATTGGTAAGTTCTCTTCAGAGCTGTAAAAAAAAATTCTACGTATAGGAAGGAACAAAAATATAGAGGACATTTAAAAAAAAAATTGCGAAAAGTTCAAGCTCCCAAATTCTTGGGCTCCCATGGTCAGATTTCAATAATTTTTTTTATGAAATTGAAGAAAGTGCGATTCCCTTCAAAGAATCACTATCATATTTAACCTTGCGGTCACAAGGTCACGGGGTTCCGATTGTCCCCTGCTGGAGGCACCATTACCTTAAGTCTACCTACCGGCAATAACTTCATTGGAATTAATTTTTTCTCACTGTTACAGAAGTGGGTATTCCGTCTATTCCCTTTACAGTGCAAATCAACCAATATTCTCCCGTCCAGAGCACGTGGTTAACTAATACCCGTGCATTTCTACCGGATCCTAAATACCCGGGTTTTTCACAGAAATCTCTAATTAAATTGTTTTCTTGCACTCATTATAATTTCGTGGCGTGTTTGCAGGCGTTCTTGGGAAGTTTTGACTTTTCTAGTTACGGCTGCACTGATTTATACGTGATTTTTAACCCTTATTTTCCCAGTTTTCGGGCTGATTCAAATTACGGACACATTTTCTAGTTGAGGCACATAATTTCCCCCGAATTTCTTTTCGGTTGGTTGAATTGGATGTCAGGGTAGACTTTGACGATGTTCCCGTTATTTTTTGTTCACCGACTGCACTCCTTTTGATCCACCTTTCAACGGCACTTTTTGCAACCTTCAGAAATCGGACAATTTGCGCGACACCTTAGCTTTGTGACCTCACGGTCTAAATTTTAAATACGACTGTGATTCTTGAAGAGAATTGCACTGGCTTCAATTTCACAAAAATATTATTGAAATCGGACAACGGGAACCCCAATATTTTGGAGTTTGAACTTATAGCCCGATAAAATTGTTCAGTGTCTCCGATATTTTTGTCCTACACATAGTACAATATCTGCTGACTGTTTTGACCCTAAAATTGTGTTTTTTTAATTAAAAAAACAGTTATATCGTTGCCTTTATAATTGCCTTGGCCTTCATCCTGATCGGTAAGATTTAGTTTCGCTCATAATTTTAGTTCAATTGTGGGGATTTTCATTTATTTTCCAAAATTCGGATTTTCTATTTAGCCGAATTGAACGCTATTGCTCCACTCATCTCGAACTTTTACATGGCAGCCTATGCCATGGTCAATTTCTGCACGTTCCACGCAGCACTTGTTAAACCATTAGGATGGCGCCCCGAATTCAGAGTAAGCTAATTGTGCAACCTTAATTTGCTAGAACGTATTGTATTTAGAAATTTGTACAATTTCTTTCTGTATTCTTTTTTCTAGTATTACAGCAAATGGTCCAGTCTTGTCGGGTTTCTTCTTTGCATTGCGATTATGTTCCTCATGTCTTGGATTACCGGTGAATACTTTACTTCGATAAGCGAGCATTAAATTTGATGTTTTAAATTTTAGTAATGCAGGAATATTTTGTTTTCAGCTCTGATCACACTTGGGATCCTCGCGTGCCTGTTTATGATTCTGGTCTATGTCAAACCTGGTAATTAAAGACGAAATTGAATTGATAATGAGAAGTATTTGTTCACTTCTTAAATTTCTTAAAATTGAAACTAGATGTAAACTGGGGTTCGTCTGCCCAAGCCCAAAATTTCAAGAGTGCCCTAACTTCGGTCCAAGCCTTGGCCACTACTCAAGACCACGTTAAGAATTTTAGACCTCAGATTCTAGTATTGAGCGGTCGGCCTTCATCTCGGCCAACCTTGATTGATTTTGCTTATTTAATTACAAAAAATATTTCACTCATGGTTTGCGGACACATTATTCAAGTAAGTCGACGTTTCAGCCCTAGTCCTATGGATCATCATCATGTCTCTATTGATTTTTTCTGCTAGAGAAACTTTTTATGCTGACGATTTTTTTTCCAGGACAGACAACCATTCAAAATTCGAACATATCTTTCAGAGAAGGCTAGCGATTGGCTTCAAAATCAAAAAGTAAAAGCTTTCTACAGTTTGGTGGATGATGTCGATTTTGAGCAAGGCTCAAGATGTTTGATGCAAGCGAGTGGACTTGGAAAAATGAAACCAAACATTGTCCTCATGGGATTCAAATCTGATTGGCTCAGCTGTGATTCTGAAGATGTCAAAGCTTACTTCCGCGTCATACACGACGCTCTTGACAACCATATGGGTTTCGTGATTGTACGACTCCGAGAAGGGTTTGACTACTCTGAAATAATCAGTGAAGAAAGTGAAGAATTAGTAAACAGGCTTACGCGTAATGATTCACAACAAAGTAAGAAAACTTCAAACTACACAAAATGCGTACAAATTACAAATGCATGCCAAATTTAATTTTAAAGCAGTTTGTTCGATGGAGACAAAATATCTTCTATTTGTCTAAAATTAAATTTTTAATGTATTCACTTTACAGGTGGCATCGACAGTTCTTGTCCAACCCCTCCAGGGACCCCAGAGCAAGGGAGAGTTAATCCAGGCTTCACAATGAACCCTGAGGCGGATGCATCTCCAAAATCCAAAAAGAAAAAAGACCTTTGGGAAGATCTTCGGTAAGAAATTCTGGAAAATTTGCGATTATACCGAAACGTGCCAGTGACAACCTAACAAAAAATACTTGAATATGAAAACAGGGGACCAAATGGGCAGGCACTCCCCAAATCTGTCATCAACAACTTGACACAATTTCGTGTCAAGCAAAGGAAAAGTACGATTGACGTCTGGTGGCTTTATGATGATGGCGGGCTAACCGTACTACTGCCTTACATAATAAGTTTGAAGAAAATTTATGCTGGTTGCAAAATTAGGGTTTTTGCACTTGCGAATACTGACAATGATTTGGAGGTTGAACAAGCAGCGTAAGTATTTTGGTCGCTTAGTCCAACGTACGAGTTGGAAGTAAACGTTTTCTCTGAAATTTTAGCTTGGCCACACTTTTATCCAAATTTCGAATTGCTTACTCTGACCTCATCGTCATCCCAGATGTAATGAAAAAAGCTGAAAATTCGACTCGAGAATTTTTCGATGGGCTCATCAAAGAATACAAGAAAGTCAATGATGGGAATTGTGACCCTGGTAAGTCATGTCGTGCATGACTCCCTACAAAAAGTTTATCGAATTGAAGAGTGAGTCCTTTTGATAAAATCTTCTATTTTGAAATCTTTTAGAAATGGAAATCGAAGAGTCTGAGTTGAAGGCTTTGAGAGAAAAAACGAATCGTCACCTTCGTTTGAGAGAACTTCTCCTTGATCATTCCCGCATGGCTAATATGATTGTGATGACTTTGCCGATTCCAAGACGCGGCGGAGTGTCAGCTCCACTTTATATGGCTTGGTTGGAATGTCTTACAAAAGATATGCCACCGTTCCTCCTGGTCCGAGGAAACCAGGCTTCAGTCCTTACATTTTATTCTTAGCTTTGTTGTTAATACAAATTCAATACAACAATATAATTTCCAAGATCGAGATAAAAAGTACACAGTAATTAAGTGTAGAATTTAATGTTTTACTTTACAAATCTTAGAACAAACTACGATGTCGTATCTTAGGATTATTGAGACCAAAGGTCTTGACGTTGCAAGCTTTGTGAATAATTTACTAGGCAATAAAGACAAATCGAAGGATACCTTATTTTAACCGATATTCGTTCGCAACAATTGAATTCATTTAGTACTTTGGTAGATCAAAGATATTCCAAAACTTTTGGAACAGCTTTTGGCTCAGTAGAATTTGCCAAATTATGCATACCTCAGGCTTCAAAATTAGGTGTGATTGCATATTTCCAAGTTTTTGCATATTCTGCAAAAACTAACGACCTCGACAAAGTGTCCAAACGAGCTACGCACGTTTCGAGTCACTTCTCAGTGCATACTAATTAATAATATGGCCACATTTGTGAGTTGGTCTCACAGTTTTAAAGTATACTTGTGCATCAGTTTGGTAGATGGACCAGAAGAGGTCACTAAAAATTGAATTCGCCAAAAAACGATTTAGTATTAGACTGAAAGAAAATTGATTAAATTAGCGTTCAATTAAAATCAATTCGTGCGCAGCAAACATTGACAAATGACAATATCTAATCATCGTAATACGCACAAGCAATTAATTTGAAAATTTCCTTGGGGCTGCGTAGTTCTTTTGAAAACACTCAATAATTATTGAAATCACGTTTTAAAGTGTTCCTAAGTCTAAAGTTTTCCTTTGCTGTTGACTTGGCTCTTGTCTCGTGTTATTTGTGGGCATTTCAAGCTTCCATTTTGATGTTAATTATTGCGGTTTTTAATATTTAAATAAATTTTTCCTTTGTTCTACTTCGTCAAGGTAGGCAAAACAGAATTTTAATGGACTAAAACTAAAACATTTTCTACTATTAATTTGCTTTCTTTTCATGTAAATCTCTTTGTTTTTATTCTTTTCTCCATTTCTCGAGGACTTTATAATTCCAATGTTTGACTAACACCTTACCTGGTAAAGGCAATACTCACGGTGCACATGAATTTGGTATTGAACTTGGAGTTGGAGATTTGATTGGTTCCAGAGTTATTATTCGAAAATCCTCCCTTGACTTGGTGATGACATCTGGTCTATTGTCGTCACTGCATTGTTATTGTCACCTTTAGAATTTTTACGAGAAGACTGCGTTGGTTTTGAATTCAACAATAACAAAAATTTAGTAACTTACAGTTCTACTAGCTAGCGAATTGATCAAACTGATTTGGTTTTGATTTAATGTCGTGGGGTCCGGAAAGAAGTTTTCCATGATAATCTGCGAACCCCTGACTTTACCAATTATCAACAGTTAGCATTTTTGTTGGCAAGAATTTGGCCGGCGAGAGAGCAGTTCAAAGCAAATTATTTTAACACCAATTCACAAGTGAAGATTTACTATAAACTCAAGTGCAATTTTAATTTTTTGTCTACACAAAATTACCAACAAGGATCAAGGAAGTTGAAGTTGTTTTCCTGCTTTGATTATCACGTACGAGGTACGGCATCTTAGAAATGTCAAACAGAAAGCAGAGAAGAATCGGGGTTTGGTCCCAGACTCAGACTCGAATCAACAACAAACATGTACGTGAGAGATATTTTTGCAATTTTTTTAAATCGTTAATCGAATCTTAAGTAGTGTACGATAATTCTTGCTAAAATTTAGATTAGACCAATCTCGATGTCAGTCCCGTAATTAGATACAATGACTAGATAAAACTGATTAAAAGCAATTCAATGGTTCTATCTGGATTAACCAATGCAGACAAAGAACAGTAAAAAGAACTGGAAGTTTAGTTAAAACTAGTAAAAATTTATTCAGGAGCTATGCTACTCCGGTTGTACTATGGTTGTTAATTTCCTCAGCCGACCATGCAGCAGAACCGCACAAGTGCTGCGAATATTGAATAAAACTATTAAATTTCAGATTTGCATTTGCCTGAATTGACAACAACATTAACTAATTCAAGGCGCAAAGTTCAAGGAATTGTATGCACATCCGGATTTGCAGCTAATGTTCTGTGCAGAATTTTAACAGATTTATATTTCGAGCTAATTGAAATTTTTTGCTGATTTTACTAGCGTTACCGATAATTAGCCAAAGCTTTAATTCTGGCGCTTTGGAATTTGACTCTCAAGTTTAACTAAAAATTAGGACTTCTTAAAATAGCTCAAGTGCATTTTAAATCGTTAAATAGATTTGGATGCAAAATAAAGACACAGCTGCGTACCACCTGCACCTGTGTCAACAATCAAACTAAAATTACCTAATTAGCAAGATCAACTCGTTTTATTAGACGACCGATCTTATTTACGATGGAGATAGTAAGAGTTGTATTTAGAAATTCATCTGATTTCTAATTTGTTATTCAAAACATGGATCTCTGTATGAAATTATTCTACAGAAATGATTCTACACTACCTGCAATTTCTTAAAAACATTTTGCACATTGCAAAATTCACGCGAAGCTTGGAGAAAGCAATGTAATTTGA
>JAQGCM010001740.1:0-13768 GCA_034699705.1 Hymenaphorura dentifera | reverse complement strand
TGACGTCCGCCCAAGCCATATTTGTCCACTCCGCAGTGCCCCACGGAAAGTGCTAACTCAAACTGACTTAGATTTTTCGGATATGAATGATTGTGCCAGCAATTAGCAGAATCTCCGGTTTCTGGTTGATCAGATTGTTGTCCCACTCATGTAACCACTTAAAGAAAACCCTATCGTATTAAAAAAACGGTATCGTTTTAGCCGGATTTTTTAACACTATTCTTATGGAACTACGGCCGGGACCTTCCAAAACCTATCGCATTACAAAAATATCGTATTAAGCGGGCTCTACTGTATTTCTACCCAATTTGAGAAACCCGGTTAGCAGTCAGGGAACCATAATACTTATGGTTAGCAGTAAGGTTTTTCAGTTTTTCTGTTCGGAATTACTTCCCAAGTATTGGCAGTGCACCAATAAAGTTTCATTTGAGTTGAATACAATATTTCATAAAGATTCACAAACCAAATGTATTCGACCACTTTGCAGAATTCTTTTGCTTCTGATTCTGAACTCAATTATAAAGCTATACTTCTTCTGTCACCTGTTCGTTTAGTCGACCTAGCCAAGTAGTTTCAATTCTGTCAATTGATTTATACAGATTTTTGGACCGGATGCATTTTTGTTAAAAGAGTTGTGTTTTTCATTGTTTTAGGAGCAATTTTGGCTCTGCACTTTCACACATCATTGACATCATGCCGCTTCACTACACAAAAAGTGGAGCTCTCGATATGCGCTATAGCTCTTCAAAAGCAGCCGTCGCCAGTGGATATTCTGGAGGAAGTGGAAGTGCGGGAGGTTATTCCGGAGGTGGGGGAGGTTATTCTGGAGTTGGAACGTATTCTGGAGGTTATTCTGAGAGAAACAGCTCTTCCTCTGGAGGTTATTCTGAAAGACGAAGCTCTTCTTCTGGAGGATACAATGGTGGAAGTGTCTCAACCTCATCGACTGATATGCATTTCAAAAAGGATGGCACGTTGGACATGCGATATTCTTCATCGAAGGTTGCTTCTTCTTTGTCTAGTTCAGCCCAAACCTCTGTCGGCCATTACGCAGATTCTTCACCACAGAGTGGCTTACATTACAAAAAGGATGGCTCACTGGACATGAGATATTCGTCATCCAAAGGAAGCAGCTCTGCTGGACAGTCTTCACAATCTACAAATGTTGCTCACTTGAAGAAAGATGGAAGTTTGGACATGAGATATAATTCATCAAGACAATTATCCCAGATCCACAAGAAATTAAGTGGTCTGGACCTTGGCGTTGGCTCGTCTATTCCATCTCATGTTCCTCGGACAAAGACTGGACTTCCGGACATGAGAACCAAGCAAGGGAAAGAATGGGTCCAACTTGAAGCGCAGAGATGTCTTGGCATTCCAGAATGGATTCCTAGGAAGAAAGATGGAACTCCTGACACAGCCAAAGCCGCCGTTGCAGAGTTCTTGTTTCAAAAACGAAATGTTCCAAAACCGACCCTGGATCACCACTACTACCGAGAAAGGTATTACGCTAAGAAAATGGGCGATCCTTTTTCAGAATTTAGAGCAAGGGTGCTTGACGCCAGAAAACAAGTTAGATCAATTCCAGAGCCATCACTTTTACCGGACACTCAAACTTTGCGTGAGGAAATTCATAGATCAACTGTTATGGCAAATTCTCATGAATCTGAAGATTTCGACTCAATTAAAATACCGAATACCGTTCCTATGTTGAATTATGAAGTGTTGAAAGCAGGAATCAGCAGCACTGAACTAGGAAGGGGCAACTTTGGCGTTGTCCTCAAGGGGAAATGGCAAGGATTGGACGTTGCTGTGAAAAGACTTCACTTGACTCGCCTTAACCGGAAAGAAAAAGGTGTATTTTCGAAAGAACTCAAAATCATGTCATATTTGGGAAAACATCCTAATTTGGTCACCCTGTACGGCTACACTATTGAACCTCCTTGCCTTGTAATGGAATTTGTAAAGCTTGGAAGTTTGTGCTATGTCCTACACGATTGTAAGGATGCAACAATTGAAGCCGATATCACTTGTGGGGCAACAAAGAAATTCATACTTCTTGGAATCGTGAATGGAATCCGACAACTTCACGCAGTTGGAGTTGTCCATGGGGATTTGAAACCGGCTAATGTTCTTCTCACCGAAGACTACACGGCGAAGATTACTGATTTCGGTCTCGCGATACTTCGTGGAAAAACTTCAAGTTCAGTTGCTTCAATTATTGAAGATGGAGAAAATGTTGTCGGAGGCACTGGTGGGTATATGGCGCCAGAATTGTTGTCCAGCTCAACTCGCCCTGACTTCACCAGTGATATTTACTCATTTGGAATACTTTTGAACGAGGTGATTCAAGAAGAAGAGCCGTACTCTGGAGAATTCCAGAACTTCCTAGGAAGAGGACCTTTTGCCGCGGTCAATTTTGCCAGACTTGGAAATCGTCCGTTCATTAAACCGAACACTCCTGCCAATCTCCAGAGCCTGATTAAGGAATGTTGGCACGCTGTTCCGGCCAAACGTCCGACCTGTGATGAAATCTTTGCTGATTTGCGAGAATATGTTATTCCGAATTCCTGCTAAAATTATTTGTTATCTTGTTATTCGTTAAAGTTAAAATTTAATTTTTGTTAAGGACGATTCCTTCCTTATTATTGTTGAGAAATTTTGTTAACCCTACAAGGTGTGTTATGTGTTAGAAATTAGCACTGCAGACATTCCATAGTATTTGATGTTTAGTTTGATTGACCAATGTTAGAATTGGTCGAACAGCTTAATAAAAATTAAGGACAATTAAAATTAGAGCTGACAAACTACCTAGTTTAGAATAGTTTCACCTACCAAGTTGAAGTTCATGTACTGTGGAACAGCATTTAGTATGCATTACATTCCTCTAAAATATTTGTTAATAAATTCTTCACTAAAAGAATAATACACACTTGGTTTTCAAATCCGCTCTAGTCATTTCACATGTTAAAAATTTGATTTTAATAATTATTTTCAATGAATTGGAGCAAGGAGCAGTTGAACTTTCACGATAGATTTTCCTATTTACCAAAACTAAAAAAGACAGCAGTGTTAAATTTTTCTTAAACCTCCGTTTGGGTAGAAAAAGAAAACGTTTCAGTGAAATTTCTTTCTAAGGTTTAGTTGAATAAAACGATGGAAAAACATTCAAGTGGCACCATGGATTTGAAAACTGGGAGTGATGCATCGGTTAGGAATTCATTTATTAAATTCACTTAATTAATTGAACAAAACAATGCAGTTATTGTGATTTATTGGATTGTACAAACTACCGAATTGGGTTCATTCTTATTTATTGCTGCTGCTGCCGCTGTTTTAGACGCTTGAGTTGAAGTATTTGGAACGGCATGTGGACTCTGTTGTATTGCTGCGGCTGCCACCGAAAGTCTTTTAGGAATTTGACTTTGTATTAGAGCATGTTCTCTTATTCGATGTTTCGCATCCGGATTTAGGTGATAAATCGCACAATTGGTGAAACATGCTTGAACCTTGCAGAAAAAAAAAATTTTGCAAAAATTAAATGTTTGGACTTGCCGTTTTTACAAGTGTACAAATTACAATATTTAGCACTCAAGAATTTGGGACTTCAGCTCACCGATTCTCCAGATTTAGCAGATACCACAAATGGCAGTGGAATTCCAAATTCTTGTGCAAATCTGGTATGCCCGTCCAGTCGCACAGTTCGCAAATGTTCCAAATCAGCCTTGCAACCAACGAGTGCAATGGATGCTTCAGATTTATCAATTTTAAAAGCTTGGAGAATATCCAACCATTTTCTCAAATCATTTAGTGAAGTCATATTCGTCACATCGTAAACGAGTAGAAAAATCTGTTAGAAAAAAACCATGCAAAGATCGATTCAAAACGAATTCCAGAATCGGTTATTAATAATACAAAAAAATTAATTTTGCTTTACATCGATACTGCTTGTCAAATAAATGTTGAGCATTTTGGAATTAATTGCACTCCCCCCAACATCGATGATGATCAAAGTAGCCGTGCCGAGTGGTTTAATTGTCATTCTGCGTGAAGCAAAATCCACACCGGGAGTTGGATTGTATTGACTGCCGTGGAATGAGTTCTCCGTAAACCGTTTTATCATGCAAGTCTGTATATTTATAGTAATTTTAATGATTAATTTGTATTTTAGAAAATGGAAAGGTTACAGTTGCATACAATTTTCAGTTGCAGTTCGTTCCATCGAATTTAAGAATTTACCTTTCCAACGCAACTGGAGCCGATCACGGCAATGCGAACTTGTTTACCGTCCAACTCCATTCGAACTTTTTCAGGTGTTTGAAATGGTAATTAGGTGGCACATTTTTGTATTTCCGAAAAAACTTTGAGAAAAAATCGAATGTATAAGAACTTGTCGTCGGAGGTCAGACCGATTGCTTCAAATGAACAAACTTTTAAGAATTTTATTGATTATTTTCATACTTAACTTGTGCGAATGTGCACCTGCTTGACGAATGACGAGCACACCTGAGAAATTGAGAATTTGCTTTTGCTTTAATCGTGCCCGAGCTGTGTTTAGCAGCACGCGAGCGAGTGAAATGCCAAAAAATCAATTCGGTTATATCGACTTTTGCGGTCATTCAAATAAATTGCCTGAACACAACAAAAGATCAAACAAATTTATGGATTTTCTCACAACGTTTTATTCCCAATTGTTCATTTGTTGAAAGGAAGGAAAATAGAGAGAATTAATTGTTACCCGAATCTAAAATTAAATTGTATTTTTTCTACCAAAACTAAAATGTCTAAAAATTAATTGTCAAACAAAATCCCTGAACCCGTTATGAAAGAATCAAAGTATATCTAATCTAGTGCCCTGCAGGCTTGTGTTGTAAAATGTTAAACTAAATTTAAACAGAGCAAATTATATTAAAATATCAGAGAGTGAAAATAGTAAATGAATGAAACCATAGTCGTTTAATTTTCTGCAGATATTGAAACAATATTTTCGTTCAGTTGTAAAAGTTGAGACACGAATCCTTCATCGTGTAAGATTCTTCCAATAGCATTCAATTTCAACAGAAGTTTCCCTTTCTTCAGACCCATTTGGGACTCACATTCTCGAATTTCAGGAGTCTCCTTGAAATTCTTTACACCATTCAGTTTTACGGTATGACGAGTATTGCCGTTCATGTAGAAGAGAGTCAAACTTCGTTTTTTCTGTTAAAACAAATAAAAAAGAAATCAAATACTGCAAATTCAACAAAATCCAAATGTGGTTTTAAAAGCATTTGTTTTGAAACCTTACCGTGTTAACAGCAAAGTAGAGCCCTGCCAAAATATTTCCTTTTGGGTCGCGACGTATGATCGATTTGAAGTCGTAGACCAAATTACGACGCTCTGCCACGTCGACAGCACTTAGAAAAGCGCTGCCAGTAAAAATCAAGCTTGTGAAAC
Organism: Hymenaphorura dentifera; assembly: GCA_034699705.1. Classification (NCBI taxonomy): domain Eukaryota; kingdom Metazoa; phylum Arthropoda; class Collembola; order Poduromorpha; family Onychiuridae; genus Hymenaphorura; species Hymenaphorura dentifera. The sequence continues at coordinate 8,332 of JAQGCM010001740.1, read as the reverse complement.
ATTCTCGAATTCCTTTCTTTGTTTCCGTGGCGGACCAAGCGACGTAATTGGGCGTCAGCCAATTGTACTCGTATTCCTTTCTCAACTGCTCATCGTCACCTTGCATGAATCGTCCTGGAATTTATTTAACTTTTATTGAAGTTAATTCTTCCCTTGGAAAATATCCAGATCGTCCAGAAAAGAAAGTAATATAGAAATTTCGAAATGTTTTACCAGTATGCGGATACAAGCCATCCTCCATAGCAGTGACCGTACGCGACACATGGTAGCCTGGATCCAAAAGGAGAACACCTTGTCTGCCAGTGATCGAGTTTCCTATCTGAATTTTTAGGCAAACGAGCACATGTTCTTTCTCGACAATTTTCCTGTCAGGGGGTACATTCTCTACATAAGTTCCAACTGTTTCAATACTCTGAAATACAAAAAAAAATCCTTTATGAGATCCAAATTCCAATCCAACTAAAGGTACCAGAAATCGCAAAAGGTTTGAAAATATTTATACGGACCTCTTCACAAGAAACGACGTAAAACTTTTTTGCAGCTTCAAGATGTTGTGGAAAGAAATTACTTAGCCGATTAATTAATTCGTAGGCGAGTCCAACGCAAGTGTAATGACAAGGTGTTATGGGTGGTTGGTATTCTCGGTAGAAAGAGTCCAAACTGTCAATCTTTGATTTTCGAAATGCCCGGTAGAATCTTGCGGTAGTAAATTCCAGGTTAAAATTGAATTTTCCAGAAATATCTAAATGCTTTTTTCTGCGCTAGAACTCACCTAATGAAGTTGTCCGTGGTGTTGTATTTATGTGTCGCCACGGTTTGTTGCGACACATGTTCGACAAGACCAGCAAATTCCTCATATTCCATGATGTCCTGGAAATGCATTGTCTGAGCCGACTGAGTCCCACTCCATCTTGGATAGGGAAGCGGTCGACCCTCTGGCCAAACGTCCCCTGAACTGGTCAGGTCATGTTTGGCATGATTGCTGCAGATCAAGTCATTGTGGTTCCAAATTGGTCCTGAAGTGGGGGGTGCTAGAGAAGCGATTTCATCTCGATGTAGAGGTAAGAGTCCACCGGGGAGGCCGTTCCGGGGTGAGTTGACGAGTCAGCTTGGCCACTCACAAGCCCGTCGATTGCTCCAAGACAAAGAGTCGAAGACATTTCCTTGTTCTTCTCCAAAAATTAATCCTTTTTCTTGTTCTCTTTGTTTCCAATAATCTGGGAAAGAAACCAATCAATATTTAATAATTATTCTTAAAGTCAAGCTTCAAACTCAAAGTTCTCAGCAAATATATCGCCAGAATTGAACGCTGTGCGTCAATAACAAGAACGTTAACCTTTCCCATCTGAAAATAAACTTGACCTTGGACGCAAATTAAAAAGAGTTAAATTATGGTTGAACCCTGACCTTTTCTGCCTGCCGATGAAGTTGAAATGTATAAACTCTAAAGTTCGAGTTGGGAATTCTGTCTGGTCTGCAAGTATGCAGACCTTTGTGCTCGTGAATCCGAACTGAGAAAATGAGGAAAGATAAAGTGTGGCTTCAGCTATTTATAATGAACATGATTTTCAATTCGCATTTGCGAATGACGTCTATTTGCCTTCACAGTAATTTTCCAACGCATTGTTCAAGGAAATTGAAAATGAAGCGAACGTGTACTCTTCGTCACTGACAGTTTCGAGGGGGGCTTAGAATAATGAAAACCTGCTGTGAAAAGTGCTGACCGCTAAATACAATACAATTTATGTCATGTCTTGCAAGATAGTTCAGCATTGGTTTTATTGAGATTGTGATTGAAGCCTGACCGACCCCCTGGTAAAGTCTAAAATGATCACCGTGCGTGGTGTGGACAACATGATTATTTTTAATGACTTTTATGACTGAGTTGGCGAAACAAAAAAATTGAATTTGTTCAGATTTCTTTGGCAGTCAAACTGCTTTATTGGTGCAGACAAAAGTGCCATTTGCCAACATGCTATTAGTTTGGCATGTGCCAGGACCATGTTTCCAACTTGTTTTCTGGAAACGCGAAAACTATAAAAATAAATCACTTCGCACACTTGCACTTGAGAATTAGCCATTAGCCTTTACTCTTTTCTTTCTAAATTACTGAGATTACTAATTAAGTCCAACTCCAGTCTAAAGTCGAGGTTAACATTCAATTAAAACATCAAATGCGATATAATTAGGCTTCAATTTCTCTGTACAATTATTTTGAGCTTTCAGATTCTCGGTGTCACATCATTAATTAGACCTAATCTAATTCAATTGTGAAGTAAAAACTGAAAATAATTCAAAGGTTGATGCACGACTTTTGCCCTTTGCTGGTATCTGTTTTGCGGATTTGGCGTACGGCCATAAATCCGTCAGGAAATTAAGTTTAGCACGAGCACGCATATCGTGAATGTACAAAGTGCATGAACTCCTTGCTTTCAGCATTCCTAATTCGCAAGCTTGCAAAAATGCAAAACTCTGCTAGCTGTGGCTGTTAGGGCTGATCACGATTTCATCCGTGCAAAAAAAATTGGCTAAAAGAATCCATATGTTTCATTGGAGCAGGCTGGTGGAACATAATACGTGACCCAAAAGCACGGAGAAGAAATCTCAATCGCATTCGCAATGTATTCCAATTTTCCAAATTAGTAAAATTATTACGAAATTGCATACTCCTTCTGCTTTTAGTACTTCTTGTCTTGTTTGCTTTCCTTGCTCGCTCTACTTTGGTAGCACGCTCAGGCTCAAGCTCTGGAAATGTCGAAATTAGCTTTGCTTGCGACTGCGATTGCAAATACATGGCACAGGAGGGGAAATGACTCGGAAATCGAAATGACAGGAGAGTTGGATGATTATAATGGTTTTATGGTAATGAACGTGGAAGGCAACTATGTTTTGCAAAATAACACTCGAGTTTTTTCCATGCCCCTGCCTAATTTTGCCTACTTTTTTGTTGCAGGTACATTTTTCATGGAGTTCAAAGTAAAGTTCTACGAACCCGGATATCATTAACTCAGTGTCCAAAAAAAATTTAGCACAGAATCGGGACGTTTGAAACCAGGTTAGAATTGCAGCTGGCTGGCACTGACAAGAACGTGTAACTGCGCCTGATTCTCTATTAATTAATTAAGCTCTTTTACTCACCCATAAAACGGAGCCCGTTCGATTCCTCCAAGGATGAAATTGTAAAAGAAAAGTCGAAGTGTCCCACAAATATCACTTGACAAATCAAAGAAACTTTTTGTAGCAGTCGCCTGTCGTCAGTAAATGAAGTTTTCTGCAGAATACAAAAAAATCAATTAGAAGCATCAACAAAAATCCTTGCATACTTGCAATAAATTTTTTACCAAAAAAATTAGGAATGAAGATTTGGCGAAGTTTTGCAAGAGTGAAGAGTCAGCGTTTGGCGTGTAGCTTGTGCTGACAGCTGACTACAGATCTTATCTAACTTAAGATTTACGAATAATTTCTCAAACTCGAAATCAGACGACAAAAAATTAACGAAACACAAAAGGAAATCTCAACAAATTGTGGAATGGTTGTAAAATTCATTTGCAAACAGATTTGATACGAAAATAAAAAAAAGTTTCGAGATTCGCTCGGGGTCTCTTGAAAATATAAAATATTCAACTGCGTGTGTACGGGTCGCGTGCTTTATTGGTGAGCACCTTCGTGAGCAAAACTTAGGAAGCCAATGACCAAAAAATGTACTGAACAAACCAAGGACTACAACCAAAACCAAAGTGACTGAATAAGGTGATAATAAAAAGTCAACGACACCATTAAATGTGTACTGCAAACTGCAACTACTAAACCGCAACGAAGAAGACTGACTTGATATTATTTACAATTTACATTCCAATCTCGTACTATTTATTCAAAACTAAAACCAAAACATTTAAGCTAAAGTTTTCAAAGCCTTACAGGGGCAAGGCACGCACAAGACAGGGCAGGGCATTGGACGGGTAGATTTGATAGATGATTCTGAATTTATAATTATTACTGATTACCACATGCATATAAAAGTTCATTTAACTTAAGCCCTGTCCTGTGTGGTAAATGCGTAAAAAGATTTTTGTATATGTCATATAAGGAAGCAGATACTGGAAATTAACGCGTTATTCGAAACCCACCACGATTAGACTTAGAACGTAATACGCCTTACGCAAAATCAGCATTAACTTTAATAGATTTAAGAAACACTGACTTACATCTGGTCGGAAGTTTAGATTTCGTGTACCAAAATGCAAAATCAACACTAGTTCAAATTTTTATCTAAACATGAAATGCCGGAACACTTGCAATAACTGCAAAGTGTTCCGGCATCTATAATCGGAAAAAAATGTAGGCGAAATCTACAACTTAGTAAAATGTCAAGCAAAGTCACTATTAATTTTAATGGGTTTTTTTGAAGTACGTTTTGTAAGGAACTACCTAGGTCAGGCTAATTTGGTTTTGTTTTCAAAGTTGGAAATCCAAAGTAAACTATGCAGAGATTTTGCTGCAGTAAAAATATCATTATTCGATATCGGATTATGGTATGGTTTTGAATGATTCACGATTTATTTTAAGACAAATATCGAATAGGAAGCTTGCAATGTACTACACCCTCCCTGTACGTCATTTGCTTTGTTGGTTTCTTAATTTACAAATCTCATGATTCATGCAAAGTGCGACGGAGACATGTTCTTATAACTTACAAAGCATAAAAACAACTGAGTCATCGCAGTCACAATTTTAATTGTTTCGAACACGAACAAGGAGCATTTTATTTTGCGACTGACTTTAGAGACAGGCTCCTTTGGCTGTATTGTATTTCCAATTTTTCTATTTTCATGTTGGTGACCTGGTTCAGTACAACTTTTACGGACAAAAATAATTACGCTTGAGGAAGTTCCTTCCCACTACGAAAAAGCTCATGTTTGCTTATGTTCATCACTCGGTCCAAGAAGGGTAAAGGTTAAAAAATAATGAAATCACGGATTGGCTGTCACTCGAGTTAATTCGTTTAGTAATTCATTCATTTTTTTGCAATTCAATTTTATTCAATCCCATAATCTAACCACAAGAAATTAATAGAATGAATGAAATTGATACTAAAATTATCTTCCACCCGCACGTGTAGCCTTGGTACAATTATAATACTAAATAAAGTTTTACTGTACTAGCAACTGTAGTTTGTGTACGTAATTAAAGATAGAGAACCAAGTCGCAACTCGCAAGCTTCACTTTTATAATTGCTCCAGAAAGAAACATAAAAATACGACCAGAGTAAACGCAAATGAATTTCCGTAGTTTGACTATTTGTAATTATCAAACATGTCACTCATTTTTCCGTTTGCAATGCTTCACGGCGCTTCAATCGTTTCCGTCCATGTGTCAAGTCAAATGTCAATACTGAATTATGACAGCTTGAATTGCTTCCAACTGCTCAAACTGAAGTGACTGTTGCGCAATTTTGATCTAAATTTAGCAAACTTTGCAAATAATAGAGTACCTTTATTGCCCTTCAAAGAGGTGGTCTTTGTACTTCCTACTTAGCTGCGCATGCAATAATTATTTATGTGGTTTAGTGCGGTGACCGGAATGGCAAAGTTGTCAAGTGATGATCACTTTTAACGGTTATTTTTGAGGCCAAAGCCAAAACCAAAACGAGGACACTTGTCATATGCAGTCAAGCAATTAATTAGTTGAAGCTGTAAAAATTTTTGCTTTTCAAATATTTGTGTAGAAAAGTATGTGTGCCACATTTCGATATTTCCGCACAACTAAAATTTAATATTTGAATAAACATTATAAGTAAATATTTCGCAAATTACCTTCTCTTTTGCAGTAGTTCAAGGTGAACCTCGAACTAGCACACTTGACAATGTTCTCCAAATGAATTAGATTTCAATCGAGTTTGGATTTTTCAAAGAAATCTCCACATAAAACTTGTTTATATTTTTTTGGAATTATGGTTTACGTAGTTCTGTTTTGCTGTCACTGTAATTCACTGCAACTGCACTGCAACTATCCTTTAAATTCTCACACAGCACAGGCACACACTGACTGTATAAATTGTTTAGAATTAATTTCACTTAAAACTAAACCAGTTTAAAAGCACTTTCCACACTTAGTCCACCTAGAATTCAACATTAAAAATACGACACTCGTCGAGCAACAATGTTTAGAATCCAACTGAAAATCACTCGCAATTAATGACAACGTAATGGCGTCTGTTCTCTTAAGTTCTGAACTGTCTGTAGGAATGAATATGGTATATTTCATCGTTTACTAAAGCACAGAATGGGAAATTTTTTGTCCTATTTTTTTACTACTACCTCGTGGTTCAAAAAAGGTCGTGAGAAACTAGTATGGTTTACGGTTTGGTTCACTCCTGTCTTGAAATAAATTGAATGCAGCATATATGCACACCGTTTTTCTACACGGTGCAAGATTCAATAAATTGTTGTATTGTGTTTCTATTGTTCGACTCAACCGCAACCCTTGAAATGAGATGAATTATAGAACGGGTCCGACTTTTCTGAAAGTATCAAGCAGAATGCCCGTGGGTTCAAGGATTTCATGCAATACTTGCCTGAATTTGGTCCAAATACGCGTGAGCGAGAAATTGACAGCATGGGAATAGATTCTTACGAACGACACGTGTACGTAAGTTCTTCTCCTACCCGAATTCGGGTAGGAAAAACTTCTGAATCATGCCTGACCTTGGGATCGATTCACATTTCACAGATGTTAAAGGTGATTTCTCTGAAGAATACGTGACCTATTGCTAGAAACTATAAAGCCGGGTTTTTTCCGTACTTCTTTCAAGGACTGTACATAAAATGCTAATGGGAAACCAGCAAGAGAAAGTTGTTTGCAAAATCTTCCAACAAGGGAATTCACTAATGTTTAATTCATTGCATGTGTAAAAATTTAGAATCAGATAGCAAGTAGGCTGTGGAAATCCTAGCAAATGAGAACTGATTCCAAGCTAAAATTCAAATTGAGCCCAACTGAAAATGGCTTTGGAATTTGCATGTTCGACAGATTTTTCTGAATTCAGGTCTCAGCAACCTTTAATTCCTCGACTTTTGTCCGGATATAAGTGATCACGTCGTCAGGAAGTTTCATGGACTGACATTCTACGTCAAATTCGTGTGGAGATCCATAGCCACCCAGAAAACCGTTTATACGACAAGCGACATGTGATCTGATCAACTGGGCTCCGGATTTCATATTAAGCATATCATAAATTTCCTTGTGGCGCTGAACAAAATATTTCTGTTGCGAGCTAAGGAAATCGTAAACAAAAATTACACAAAGTTCAGAAGATTTGATTTCGGTCAACAACTTTGCAAATAAAATACTAACTCTTGAGCATTGAGAAATTCTTCAGCGGGCAAAATCTCCGTTAGGATTTCTTCCTTCCACTTTGGCATTTCATTTATCAAAGACTTTTCGGCTGCATGCTTCTGTTCCATTGTGTGGTAAAAGATGGCTGACAAATTCTACAAAATGGTTCAATTTAGCTTTGCAAGGGAGGTTACAAACTTCTAAATCATAATCAACTCTTGTATTAACTTTTCGATCAAATTTGGCACACCGGTCGTGGCTTTTCCAGAAGACGTCAAGGATTTGATTGTAGTGTACCAATTGCTTATCAAACTCGATTTCAACTACTTCTGTTCCGCCCCTGGAAATAAATAGAAACTGAAGCTGAGGAAATAATGTTTTGCTATAAAGTAGAAGCAAACTAGATTTCCGAACTAATTCCCCGAAATCCTATCTTAAAATTGGTAATGTAATTGTAGGACTCCTTCTGCAGATTGCAATATTGCAAAACTGAGGGCCATCAAATCTCAAGCGTACATAATTGGGAATTGTTTGTCTGTGAAAATCTATTCCCATTCCCAAGACCAATTTGCTGACACTAATATTTGGATTTGGATTTTGGTAACTCCATATTGGATTAGTCATTCTTACATGTAGCCAACACGGCTTCGGATAACACCTGGGATTCGATCCATTTTGGCTTCTGCAGTCCACAATGTATTCATTCCGAATGTCGCTTTTTCGCCTTCCAAATGGTCAAATTGGTCAACCGGAGCATCTGGAGATGCTGCTGGAGCCTCGCGTTCGTCAACCTCAGGTTTACCAAAACAGCCTTTTCAAATCAGATTCCCAAAATTCCATACAGAAAAAATTAGTTACCCATTAAACTTAAAAATTATACATACATTAAAAGGCAGCATGGAGGACTTACACAGGCAAGGCATTTTCTCCTGACGAATGAGGCTTGCTACCGAAAGTTTAGTTTATTTGTTAAACCATCAACATTAAAAATTTAAAA
>JAQGCM010001739.1:0-13771 GCA_034699705.1 Hymenaphorura dentifera | reverse complement strand
TTGCTACTCTCAGAGTCCCAATGCTGACTTACATCTGTGTGATCAGACCCTGGACTTGGCATCATCCGAGAATTGTCTGGTGGACGAATATCGCCGGTTTTTTTCTTATTTGTTCCGTGGGAACTAATGTGTTCATCGCTAGACCCATCGTCTGGAAGCTGAGGAACAGTTGGAGGTCGCGGGGGAGGGAATGGTGGCGGTGAACTCTTGTCTTTTTTAATTCCACCTTTCTTGGAATCCCCTGGATTTTGTTTTACTTTCACGACAGTGTTCTTAGGATCTGAGATCAGGACTGCGACTTTCTTATTTTCGAAAGATATCTGCATAAGCGAAACAGCATGAGTATAGTACTGTAGCAAATGCTCCAAATATGCTTAGCCAAGTGCTCGGATCAGATTTTGACCTCACCTGGTCAGGGTCCACTTTGATGTTTCCGCTCGTAGTTTGACGAAAAGGAAACACATGACCGTCATCATCTGGCGATTCTGGTAGTCCAGCCTGAATTCTGGCAGCTTGAAGTCTAGCAGAGAGTGGCAAAGCTTGTGGAGAAGTTTGATTTGAATTAGGGCTTCGATTTGTCCGGATTGCCCTAGGCGGTGGTTCATCGGTTATGCTATTTTGGTACAAGTCATGTTTAAACAATGAGAATGAACAACATATATAGACAACAATGAAATATTCCAGTAGAATAATAGGTGTCTACCTCGGCGAAACTGGACGTCGGCCATTCACGTCTTGGGGTTCGGCTCGATGTTTTTCTGAAATTGTGACTTGTGTTCTTAAAGCTTGGTCTTCCAGATAACCCTTGGACAATCTTCTGACTCCAGAAGATTGTGTTTCACTTGGATGCTGTGGCTCTGGGCAATAAACCGTTGTGTTTAGGGGCTCATGATTGAAACGAATCGGTTCCCTTGAACTCGGCCTGACGAAATTATACGAATATTTTGGCGAGGAATTAAGTTCAATGCTTAAATTGCTGCACTGGCAATTTCGTCAATATTGGATTTAATCCCTACCCTGAGTCTTCGCATTCCGTTGCCGGCTCGTAGCATTGATTCCAATTTGTGTGAAATGGTCTGGTTTCTCTTCTGGAGGGCATGCATGGCCTGGGAGATGCAGCTGGCGGAGGATCAGAGTCAAATTTAACTTCGACTGAAGTTGATCTTTCACGTCTTCTCCGAGACTTATTCCTATGCCCACCCAAGGACCTAGCCTGAGATTTTCGAAACCGAAATTGCAATGTTTCGGAAACTGTTTTTAAAACGTGACTGTTTTCTGCTACAATTAATTAATTGCTGACTAACTTTAATTTCCTTGTAAGTTACTCGAGCTCGTGGCCTAGATGAGTGATAGCCAAATTTTTTGGATTTATGATGATGGCGGTGATTATGCTCTGCCCAAATAGGCTCAGATTTTGGAGTGTAGTCATGGCCGCTGTAGTGTCGGCTATTTGAACTTCCACGCGGTGTTCTGAAATCTGCAGTCGTAGCTAAGCTTGCACGACTACGGTGTTGACGTGTCGAATTTGGGCTGCGATTCACCCGTCTCGGAGGTTGAGCTGCTGGTCTGAAGATCAAAAATTAATTTCAATTCAAAGTGTTGTGAAACTAATTATTGGGTCAATAAATTAAATTGAAATGTCTAACGGCGATGTTGAGTCTGAATCGGAAGCATGTCTCCCTCGAGGTTCATGGATAACCTGCAAAATCGAAACACTTGGTCATATCGAACAGAGTTTAGTCAGATATCTTTAGGCGAGGTCTCAAGAGTTACCATAAAATCCTGATCATCAGAATCGTTCGTACGAATGCGCCTCCTGCGTTGTGCGGAACGCAATGGTATTCCGGATGGATAAGATTGTTGCCTACATTTCAAAATATTAATGCATCCGCATTCTGCATCCAATTTCGCCAGATCAAAAATTGTTAAAATTCCATATTTACTAACTGTTGTCTCGATTCCATCCTGTATTCATGTGATTCATGTCTGGCAGCAGTTGAGTGTCCGCTCGTATGATACCGTAGGCCATAATTCGGGGCATTGGCAGGGCGATGCCCGTAGGAATTTTCTGTATTTCGGTAACTCATTAAATGAATTAAAGGTTTCGAATATTGAGCAAGACAAACTTAAGGACTTCTTCTGAACCTTCAAAACATCTGAAAGAATCGAAAGTACATTTATCGGTCGATTTCTGCGCCGCAGTTGTTTGGGACTATTGTTGACTTGTCTGAAAAGCAAAATTTGCATGCCAATTTTGGAATGAATTCAAGCCTTAATTTTGAAAGCGTTAAAAATTAAAAGAATTGACTTTTTTTATCATCATAAATTAAGTAATAATCGTAACATTGTGTAATAAGTTGCGTAATGTTACGTAATGCGACATTTGTAAGTTGTAACATTGCCTGTACTATTGTGTAACCTTTGAAATTTGATGACCCATATAGAATCTCAAACGGAAGCAATTCAGCAAAAGACTTTGGGTGGGATCAAAAGCTTTCGAAAGCTTTCTCTGCATTTCCCTAAAAAGTGTTTCGCCCTGCACCTTGCACAAAGTAAGAGAAATGCTAAAAGAAAACAGATGAGTGCTACTGAAAGATGGCATTCCGTTTGCAAAGTTCAAATGCGAGCCAGTTTACAGGCAGAGTGGGACGAGTATTTTTGTAGCAAGCCAGCTCGAGAAAGTTATCACAATCATAAAAATCGGACAAACTAACTAATCGTAGTAATCGCTAATAAATAATCCAAAGCAAGCCTTTTTATAGAGACTCTCCAATAAATGCTTTCAAGTTTCATATCAAACAGTCTACGCACTACTATTTAAGAGGACAAGCAATTTCAATTTTGTTCCAAATAATTCCATAAAAAATTGCATTTTGCGAGTAAAAAATCCACAATATTTGCAAGAAATTGTAAGTCCGCATTCATTTCAGAATTTGAAGGGTGAAGGTCGGAAGGAGAAAGTTTGACTGGGGTAAGTTTGGATTTTTCATGTTGCTGAATTCCCCGGTTTAGGTCTGCGTCGAGAAATGAGCAGAACAGACAGACAGCCGGGTATTTTTCCTAAAATTTAAATTCTGACTTTTATTTCTACTTTTCAGTTGGCAACTGAACTTGCAAAATTACGAAATTTTCGCAAAGTTTCGCGAATCGCGATAAAATTGTGGACATTTGACATTATTGTAAAATTAACTATTGGACTAAAGTTCAGTTACTGAACTCGAAAAGTAGACACAGAGTGTTCGTTCACCCGTAGTACGCGTACGGAGCGATGTTTGTGTGCGTGCAGTGCAAATAGTCAACTCAATCAAACTACCACAAAGAAGTCGTCAAAGTCAAGACAAAATCGAAGGTCAAGTTCGAGTTCAGTTTCCATTGTCCAGGGGGGCCGATAAATTGACTGGCCTTGGTGACAATGAAAATTTGGTTTTCAGTGATTTTTTACTGGTAAGATTAAGATTTCCGTGTCCGTTTTGTAATTAGTTCCCACGCCGTAACCGTACTACCTTATGGGAGAGTATTGCTACCTTCGTGACAATCCTTAAAAATTTTATGGATTGATTTCTAAAAAAAATTAAGGTTGATAACCTTGCTTTCTGGGGTACAAAACGGTTGCTAATTATTGGTCCATGGCTATATTCTAAAATTTTAATGATTTACGAGTTACGACAAATCATCACACTTTCACACCGCGTCACCGCGTGCAGTTTTATTTGTTTATTTTGTATTTGCGTTTTGCATAGTTCATAATCTGCCTCAACGAGACATGACTGCGGCTGCGGCTGCGATAGTTGACACGAGTACTATTTTTATCTGCTTTGTGTGGGTGTACCTCTTATTAATTACTTTTGGCAGTAAACAGATAATCTTGTTATTGTCGGGGTCGTACGAATTTGGTTTTAGCTTTGTCAATTATCGGGGTTGGTTGTCAATCATTTTCTTCGGAGAGTGCGACGTCCAAACCAGAATTTTCATTTTGCCAAATTATTGTTATTAGCAGTTGGAAGAAAAACAAGAAGGCGGGGGCTAGGCTGCCAACTTTTATCCTAGTACTCCAGCTCCACCGAAAGTCATGTAAAAATTTGTATTGTCACGCTTGGAAAAGTACCAAAGTTGACACTTCATGTGAGGAAAGCACGGCAAACGTGAAACGTCCTAACAATTAAAAGTGTTGTGAAAGAAAAAGTCACAATGCTAATAATAACCATTTTCGGCATCATTGTGCAAACATAATTAGTTGAGGCTTGCTTATTGTATCTGGCAGGAATTTTTGATGGAATAGAAAACAAAAATCGATTCATCAGGAGTGTATTCTTTGACAGCTTTTGCTCAATGCTGGTTAGGTTCACTGGCCGCATTTGCGTGCACTGGAAAATACAATATAATGCAATGCATCATGCCTGCCCTTAGTTCGCCTACGACCACCGTTACAGCGTTTCTGTAATTGTTTAGTTTTTAACAATAACAATGCATAATGTGAAGAATTATGAGGGACAATAAACAATGGTTAGTCTAGTCGCAACTCAGAAGTGAGAATGCATTCTTTACATCAAATCCTTGCTCAGTTTCCCTTCCATTGCTGACCTCTAAACCCGTTCTATCCTGCATTCATTAAATTTCATTATCATACCGAGTGCAGAGACTAAATAGGTATTATGATTTTCAGAAGGTCTTAAACCTTTAAAGAAATTAGTCTCAAGTTCAGGTTCAAAGTTAAGTTGTTATTCCATTTTTTATGAGTTTAGAAGGACAAGGACCACTGACCACTGCATTGAATGCGCTGAAGGTTACTCCAGACTAGTTAGTTGACGACCTGAGAGCAGAGTTTGGATTTATTCGCAACGCAGTTTAACCCAATTTAGATCTGCGTTTGCGAAAAACATGAAAATTGGCATTTCAAATCTTGCAAACGGTTGCATTTCCAATTTGGACTTGTAAATGAGTTCAATTCAAAGCAATGAGAATGCGGTATAAAAAACTGAAAAGATCTGCGGTTTACTACGCCACAAAACCGCAATATACTCTACTGTTTAATACACCTTCTTAATCTACCAATTAAGACAAGAAATCCATGATTTATATTCTCACGAGCGTTATTTCTTTTTTTTTCTTTTGAACTCCAATTGTAACAAATTAAGTACAGGTGTGATTAACACGAAGCTCAGCAGCACATCACGAATGTGAAAATTCTTTCAAGTCATGTTGCAACGGTTGAGTTGACCACGAAATTGGTCATGGTTATGCTGATCACTATACTAAGCAAGTCAGCGCAGCCGTCCTTGAAAGGGGAAAAGTGTTAGTGAACTTTATTTGTGTGGCAAAATTTACAACGTAATTGCGATTGCAATGGCTAACAATTCGAAAATTGAAGTTCATTTAGGAACTTTGACCTGAGCCGTTCTTCTCATAAACCACTTTCGCTATTTCTATTGTCATCAAATGCGCATATTGTCTTTCATTGTTTTAAGGAATGAAAGGTGATGAGTCATTGCTTAGTTTTTTGTAGTTTTGTATGACTATGACTAAATGACTTGTTTGACTTTGAGAATTAAAATGAGTGTAAAGAGTAGAAGTTCAAGTGTTCAAGTCTTAATGGGAGATCGGCTCCAGCTCCTGTTCCAGCCTGATCATTCTTTGTATCTTGGTGACTCATTGTTGTAAGAAATCTTGCAATTGAAAGAATTACAAGATTTGATGTGTTCATGTTCACATACGTTTGCGCTTTTCTGCATTTTTTTACATATTGCCGTCGTTTCTATAAGAAAAGGGTGTACTCTGAATTCACAGTTTTGAATTTACGACGAGATAGTCTATCTGCAAGAAAAGCCAGCATCCTTTTGAATTATAGCATTGCCAGCATTGAATAAAAAATTACATTTGATTGCAGACGAAGTACCTCCCACAAGTTTTTGCGAAATTCTTCCAACTCAAAATTGCTGTGGTACATATTTGCATCAAATGATTTTGCACGCTGTTGTTTGTTGTAGTTGAAGGATATTGTTTAAACATGTCTCTGTCTGCCTACACAGGTCTTTGCTCTTTCGGTTTTCTTAGTAGATTCATTTGATCCCAAAACTCAGTTAATGGTTCTGTTCTGACTCATCGTACTCACGCCAGGGGCTCCAAAAAAAAAGCAACTAACAAAAATGGTTTAGAAAAAGTTCAGAAAGCGTTGCATGACTTCATTTCTACGCAGCAAGATACATGAGCAATTTTATGAGAGGTTTCACAAAAACCATTTAACAACTGAGGGCAATGAGATTGTCCTAGGATTGCTGTTTTACATTTCAACCATATACAATTACATTAATTTTTTGCGATTTCATTGTCTTTGCCATTCATTATTCGCGAAAGTTCTGAGTTTCCGAGACAGGTAAAAAGTTGTAAAGGAAGTTCGTATTTTATATTGCTGTCATTCAGTGCACTTAAAATTGCAATTAACCTTGGCCTACACCTAAACCACAATTGAAGAAGCACGGACAAGTTGAGGATTGAGGATGTATTTATTTGTATCCGGAGGAAGGCGAACCGTGTCAGGACTTTGGACGCCAATTCTAATTTAGAACGTGGGAAATGGAAACTAATTTTATTTCACAAGAAAGTAGCGAGAATTTAATTAGTTTATGAAGAAGTAGGATCTAATTTTACGCTACTGTCTTCTTCGTTGCTGGTCTGGGTGGATTCGGCTTGGTAAAGTCAATTTAAGAAAAAATTGTTTGGGCTAGAAAAAATCTGGAAAAGCTTAGATATTCGCAGCACCAAATTTCAAAAAAATTGCTTTCATTCGTCTACGGAGCTTTTTGACTACACTATAGCATGTCATTCGTAGGATCATCAGTTAACTTCACGGTCTTTGGGCTGGGCTACTCCATTTTTGGATTTTTCAGAGTCTATGCAAGTAGTGGAGCACTGTATCGATTGAATGTAAAGTTCAAGCTCGGGCTTTACGTTGAGATTAAGTGTATCATGTGTCTTGTCTATAGCAGAAGATAGGAGTGTGCAAAGCTGTTAACGAAAAAAAGTATTCATGTTTGATTGATGTCATTTCTATTGATCCCAAGTTTTCCTCCATCGATTCAACTCTTGACTTTCTCCAATGTATGCGGTCTATTCTAGACCATTTCGCCAAATTTAATGCATCTTAATCCAATCGACTGCGATGAATTCTTCACTGCATTGCCGATGCGATGCCCGGTCGAGATTTGGACCGTTCTTGAATAGAGACAATGTTTGGTTGTGCAAAATGCCGGCCCGGCGAGTTTTTGAGCAAAATTTTGTCTACTGCCGCATAACATGTCGTGGGATAGAATATGCACTCCAGAAGTTCGTGAGGAATTGAGTATCCATTTGCGCAAATATAAATTAAGATCTCAGTCCAAACTGTTGCATAAATTAAAAGAAATAGCAAGTGCATGCCTGGATTTGAAGGACCTGATGAAATGTTTAATACGTACAAGTGTTCTTAGAATCTCATTTAATTGTCAAAAAGTCAATTCGAAGTCCACAAGTCCACTGATCTCTAAGTATTAATTTCTAACCTGTTCGAATCGCGAGGATGAGCGTAATTGCTTATGAAGCTGCTCATCCAGTAATGAAGTAGAAGAGACAAACACACCTGTGAGGTGTATAATTTAGAGCGTTTAGGAGGAAAATGCGCAACTATAATTTTTATGTCTGGGGAAGAAGGAAAACACTAAAGTCAGAATTTTCCTACCCGACCGACTCGACTTGAAACTTGATTGGCGTTATTGCACCTGAGTTTTTTTTATAATATCAATTATACTGGGAAAGGTACCTGCTTCAAGAATTTAAACAAATCGAAGTAATAAAGCTGACAAACTGACCAAGGTCAAATTGTCATTCTGTCACGCCTAGTCTGCTAAACTATAATTTACATTTGATATATGCATGCCCACTTCGTTTCGAATTTTATTGCGATTGATTCTTTTCATTTAAAAGCCTTTAAGACCAGGCAATAAAATTTATTTGTCTGGGCGAAGAGTCGAAGAGGTTTTTTTCCCAATCTGTGATGTCTGTGAGATGTGCAATAAATTACTAATTAGATGCGGAGGACTTTGACCAGTGGAGGAAGGAACTTAAATATTAATTATTAATCATGTTGTTCCTTGATTGCAAAAAATTATTTGTGAGAATGAAATTAATAGCTTCACAGGTATTTACAACTTTTTCGCTCTTCTCAGTAGTATGTAGTACTTTACTCAGAATTTGATTACATCTGATTTCCATTTTACATGTTATTTGTTTTTGCACTAGTAGTAAAAAAAGTGAAACTGGATTTCACTTTTAGCAAGTGTTCGTTGGAGGTGTGCACGCGTGACAGACTTAAGCACATGAAGAACATTGTAAGCATAAGGCATACGTATTATGTTATGTGTGTGGCATTGATCGTCGAAAAGTAGTCTGTTCCTAATTGTAATACAAAAATGACACAATCGGTTAACATTTTTTGCTCTTCTTTGCAAAATTTATATAACTGAGACCTGTCCAGTCGATTGTAAATTGACTTCAAGTACGGCCGTACGTTTTCCAGCCAAATGGCTTGGCTGATTAATTGATTTTGACTGGCTAACTTTTCCAGCATTATCAGCTTTCATTTGGAAAATTTGGATGGACGACAAGTTACCACAACTTGATCCTAGCTTATGACGAACGTAAACTAATAAGCAACTATTTAAGGAGTATTAGGATTTACCCAATTGAAGTTTAAATAATTCCGAAAACTATTAGATGAAAACCAGTCAAGTTACATAAACTTTGGCCCAATGCTTGGAATTCCTCTACTAATGTTGATTGGCATTTCCAAAACTACAACCAACATTGTTCAATTCGTTAACTCCGTTCATTATAAAAAATCTTGTTTTGGAAAAGCCTGATGAGGGGGGTTTTACAGTTGAATTCGGAACGGGTTAGGCAAGTTTATTTACCAATAGTTTAGTAAAACATTGTAAAATTGCAGAACGCGTTGGGTGTTGATCCACTTTGCCTTCAAAATTTTATGAATGAGTTTGAAGATTTTAGAATTTAACCCGAATTTGTATTTTGGCAACCTTAATTTGCAGTTTCTTTATCTCTGCTCCCGGCTAATGCCAAAAATGAACTACTGTTGCACTTGTACTTTCTTGTACTCCACGGCCTTTGATCGTGATTCTGATTACAAAGTGCACTAGCGAAGGTAATGCCGAAGTTGTTTATCGGCAATCTAAATTTAGATTTTTAGTACTACACCCGTTCGTGTATACGCTCTTTTATGTTAGGGCTTAAGGACGGGCTAGACGTTATTGGGAATCTCTGGGGAAGTCAAATTGAAGAAAAAGAAATTATCCAGATTCAGGGTGACCATCGATAGGTAGTAGTGTAGCTGTCCAGTAAGGGGTCTGTCCTCAGTTATAACTGAATTGGTTTGGTCTACTCTGGAAAATTGAGAAAAGTTAACGGCTGACTTCCGATAATGTCTATTTCAGAATCCAAATTTTACACATGGTGTACTCACTACCCCTTAAGTAGAAATTTGGCATTTGTTTCTGCAAACAAAAAGTTGGCTCATTTTCCTGAGTTCACTGGGTAGGCGGATATTAAACTATTCGTACGCTGCACTGTTTCATAAGATCAGTCTGGAGGCTCGTGCGTGAAGTCCAACCGGTGCCAGCCACGGTTACTACATTGCCAATCCCCGTGCCTGCCCAATATTCTGTACCCGCCCGGGTGATGTTTTAGAGGTTATAATAATAATTGTTTGCCTGCAAAAATCAGCTGCAAGACATGCGGTTAACATGTGCGAGGTACGAGCAAACAACAAATGTGGCGTGGGCCAAGATTACATTACAATTACGCATACAACGGGCAGGTAGGGAATGAAAATGAGACGAGGAGATAGCTTAGCTAAGATCAGAGAATGTTAATGTGATCCTTTTGCAATTTGGCGAAGTTTTGGGTTTATCATGTCAAAAACAAGTCTGAATGTGTGAATTTGCGAGTTTGAACAGTTAGAAGATAGTTTGAATTGACTCAAGTTGAGTTTAGTTGAGAGCGATCGAGGTAGTGTTGAAGAAGTAACTGTACCCCTGTATAACTCTTGAGTAAGGAATGCACCAATTGTTCTATTGAGTTGAATTACGTGGGATTCAATTGAAGCTGAGATTAAACATTTAATCGAATCGAGATGTTGACTGTGAGGCTCATTCACTGGTGGTAAGTAAATGCAAATTCTTGGTTTTCAAGTTTAGTTCAAGTATTTGCAAGCAAGATTTTGTTTTCCCAAGTTCGAGTTTGCGAGTGAGTATTTGCCCAGCTGCAGTCAGTTTTGTTTGCAAATGCAGAATTGCAGAGGCGGCAGAGATAGAGGAATAGAGGCCACAGAATAGTACAAGTTCTGTTTTAATGACTTGGAAACTTTCAATTGTTATTATCTATTACATATTATATCTATTGCCACTTGCGTTCCCCGTTTCGGCAACTTTGCCACGGCCCAAGAACGACGCCACCGACCGAACCGACAATCCATTAAATGGAAATTCTAAGGACTGTTTAAGACAAACTAAGTTGTGCGTTGTGCGACTCAACAGAAGTTTCAAGGTTTCATTTCATCTTGTTAAGTAAAGGGTGTACGAACTCAAATTCAGAAGAGTTAGTTTAGATAGAATGATTTCGCAAGGAGGATAAAGCGTGGAATGGATTTTGGTTTGAATGTCTGCGAACCGTGAGAGACACTTGAGATGATTGTAGAATTTGATATGGTTTCGGTGGTCCGGAGTTGAATTCCAATTTAATTTGAATGATTGAAGAACTCCCTTGGGTGGGTGGACCAAGACACGACTTGGGTTTATGTGACGCTGCAGATCTAACAAGCTACAATTTCGTGAAAGCCTTTTCTAATACAGGTACTTGCCGAAAACGTCTGTTGTGCTGTGCAGAATTCGTAAATAATTTGAAACATCGCACCATTTCAGCCAAATGCTTTTAGACTAATTGAGTTGTAAACATTTTAATTAACTCTATTCAGTGAATATTTAAATTAAATTATTCAAAGCTGTCCAGCGGATTCAGATCAGATTAAGTCAGCCCAAACTAGATCTGATTAGATTTTAGTCAAAACTTGTTTTCGGCAAAAGGTTTACAAAAGTATCAAATCATTTGGAATTTATGCAATACTAAATTAATTGTTTTGACGTTTTGAGCCAATCACACGTCCTTGAAGAGAAGTCTTGACTCTTCTTGACTTGACTTTGTCTCGATTTGACACTTTCATATGATAATGAATCAGTGACCTGCTGTTGCAGGTTGTTGAGTAGGGCAATGTTACATTACATTGTGTTAAATTGCACACAAGTCACACCTCTACCTCTTATCGGTAAAAGTTGTTTTCGAAAATGAACTGGTCGTAGCATCTCCTACAGCCATAATGGTTGTCTTGCAGTTCTTATGTTATATAGTTTTTTTGTGCGTCATGTGTTCACACGTGTTGATATTTTCGCTGTGTTGGGTTCGAAAGGTCATAAAAATCACAAAATCAGTATAAAGCAAGTGGCAAGCCGGATCTGCAGGATGTCTAGTCTAGTAGTCAAGCAGCTTTTGATAGAGAGATAGTATCTTCAGCTAGAATTTGCAATTCCGAAATTTTTGTAATTCCTGGCCCGTGCTCACTGTGTGTGGCTCAAGCAAAATATTGATTTAGAAATTGCGGATGAGTTCTGACTAGAATCCTTTTCTTTCTCTCTTGGGCATGAAAATAAGTTTTGGTTGAAAGGAATATGTTGTTCCTCAGAGGGTCGGGCTAGGCGGGTAGCAGAAGTAGAGTAGACTAAGGTGCAAAGTAAATCTTCTGAAAAGGACTTGTAAAGCGGAAGATTTGGTGCCGCAGCGCTTTGGCGAATTCCAATGAATCATCTTGTAAATGGATTAGAATAGAATGAAAGGATTATGGGGAAACTCAATGCATTTTATCTTTCTTGAAATGACAGGAACAGTGTCACTCGCAGCCCCATTTTCGCCCTTGCATAATTTTTGCTCGAACAAAGAATATGCCCTTTACATCACCAGCCCTTAGGAGTGGCATGAAATTTATAATAAACTCTCTCGTTAGATGATAGAGTTCATCTCCAAAGGTCTTGGGTACTTTCAATATTTTAGTGTTGGTTCTCCGGAGAGAAATTCCAAGATTTTTCATGTTTCATAGAGACATAGTCAAAGACGTCAGATTCGCTATTTCAGCACGATGAAAGAATCGACGAGTTTACAAATTTTCCAGGCAGAACGCAGAAGATCCACAGAGAAGGAGACGTGTTCCCACGCGGTCCCATAAAATTCATAGAACTTAAGTTTGTTGTTTACATGAACTTTGTCAGTATTTTAATGACGAATTTGCCCTTTAAAGGCCAACCCATTACTTGCAGGTAACTTATTCTAAAATTCGCAAAATCAAAACATGTTTTTGTGAAACCTTCCCTCTTCTTAGCGTAGCGGGGGATTTTGTTTACATCTGGATCTGAGTTAGATTTTAGTAATGAAACGTGTTAATTAACTCAAATTTCTAGCTTCGTATTTTGAGTTGCGTTCTGGTTAATTGAAAACAAACCAACTTGGCGATGATTTTAATTTATTTCGTCATTATTGCAGCAAATTCAGTTTAGCTGAGCAGCTGAAAACCAATGGTTAAGAGTTAAGGGTTAAGAGTTATGTCGGTCTGAAATGTATTTGTCTCGTTTCTATTCTGCAATGCGCAATGGTGTGTTTTTATAATTCGAATCGAGATTCACTTTCATTTTGTAAACAGAACAATAAAATAAAATAAAAATTCAACCCAGCTAAACTAAAAGCTGGTCGACTTTCTCACCACTTAAGAGTGTCAAATTTCTCTTTAACTTAAGATTTGTCTGTGCTTGTGCTATGAATAGGAATTCACACATCAAAAACTGTTGACCACACATTTTTTAAATGAATTGTTTTGCAACAGTGCTGAAGGTTAAGGTTAAGCAGTTAAGAGTGACAAGGATGGCTGAGACTGCAAAGTCCAAATAAATATTATTTACTTTGCTCAGAATTCAGTATTGAGCCAAGATCAAGTTAAGCTGCTATTATTGGATGAATTCAAAAATCTAAAAATAGTTCAATTACGCATCATTGAAAGATTTTGAGTAAAGTATGACTCTCCTTAAAAGTTTTACCTTGTAAATTATTTTTAACAATCTGAGAAGAGAGTATAAATTTTCCACCAAAAACTAGCATTTTTCGGACTGGTTTAGGCATTGCAAAAGAATAAGTTTCATTGCTTGTCTTGATAGCAGAGTTCATCAGACAGAATTTCTTGCAAAATAACAAGACTGACCTGCTTGCATTGCTCTCAACACGTGGAAAATTTAAGTTAAAAATTCTAGTTCATGCTTGAACAATTTTATTACTTGCACTAGTTGCACGTTCAGCACAGCAACCAAGGCCAAGGACGTCAGTCAAAAACTAGCTGGCTATTATTTCCAGTTTGAAACTGATTCATTGATTTTGTTGTCTAATTTAATACCATCTACGTAGAATCAGAATGCAGTAGACCGACCAAGTAGTTTTCTCGACTTACGGTATCTCGATTTTTGTTCATGTGTGGGAAATAATAAATTTTATTGGTTAAAATGCTGCAAATACAATTGCAAACTGCAACTCAAAATCGTTCCAAGCTCATATTTAGTTCTCGTGCACGTGGCTGTCGAAACTAATTCCATTGTCGAGCCAAGGTCTGACAGGGAATTCATCAACTCATTGTTTCGTG
>JAQGCM010001738.1:0-13772 GCA_034699705.1 Hymenaphorura dentifera | reverse complement strand
GCTGCGGCCCACCTGGGCTTGGTTGCCATCATTTCTGATTTTATTTTCGGTGACATTTCGACTGTGAACATTTCTGACAATTTCTGATTTCTGATTTATGACTGTGACATTTGCTGAGCGCCCGAAGGGCTTGTTGATTGGATTTTGGTCATGTCAATCTCTCTCATACATCAGGAAAACAAACTTTTCTGAGTAAAATTTGTAAAAAATGATCTTTTCTAGAAAGAATGTGTATTTATATCAGTTGTGGCTTAAGGTTTGAAGGGGGTTGAAAAGTATTTGGTTATAACAACCGAGTATGACTGTCACAGTCACTAGTAGTCGTGGAGTCAAAAAGCCACAGACGATTTGAACGACCTGTGCCAGAGTGGAACAATATTTTTGGTAGACGATGGCATTAAGAGAGCAACCCCCAGGAAGATTACACTCTTCCCATTATGAGAATTGGTTCCTTACGTTACGTTGCAACGTTATGTATTGGTAACGGGGTTGCTCTCTAAGGAAATGACCAATTTGTCGCCACTCTCCCCCTTTTCTCAATTCTCTCTTCAACTTCCAACCTGGACCTAGAATGTATTCCCTGAGCTACAAGTTTCACGTAAGTATCCTCAGCTCACCACAACCAGAATCCATTGACTACCTTTCCCTATTTCCTTTCCATTACACTACGTTACATTGTATGACAAGACTACATTAACGACTAAAAATAAGGCATATTACAGATTTTATGGTTCAAGTTTGTCAGGCGATTGTTATGGTAGATCGAGTTCTTTGGTCGGTCTCCTTTTTCCCCAACTGCTGCCTAGTGTTTCCAACACCACTAAATAAACTGAATTCGGAGAAAGTCAGGAACCAAAAGTTGTTGGAACCGGGTGCTGGAGATACAACTGAGGGGCTAAGTTATGCACATACATACATTTCATTTGTGCTCCCTGTTTTGGTTGGTTACGGGCTACCTGTTTCATTCCTTCCCTTCTTCCTTGGTCGAATAATGGCTAAAGTGCATTTCACTACCTGCCCAGGCCGGAGAAAGTGGAGAAAGTAATGCAATATAATGGAAGGAAGAAGTGTAACCTAATGAAATGTATGAGATTTTCTATCCATGATCGGTTAGGCGGAGGAACATTCGGCAATAGACTGGATCCACAGCCCATTGTAAGACTCAATGATGTGTTCTATTTCCCAACACGGGTCAATTTGGTAAAGTGAGGAGTCCACAAGTTTCGTCTCATTTTATTCGTCTCTCCAGTCATTGGACGACAACTGTAGAAAGTGTTCAGGAGAAAGGAGCCAGGCAATAGCAAACCATCCAATTCCAGATAGTGCACAGAAAGACGCTGAGTCCTTCTCCATAACTCACTTCAATTTCACTCCGTCCTTTCGTCTGACTATTTGGTGTTCACTAGGCAAAGGACATGGCCTGGACACAGTCATGTATAGAACCACATGGATTTCGGATAGTTGAGGTCGTTCTACCTTAAGAGTGTAACCACGAGGCAGACGAAGCAAGCCAGTCAAATCAGAGTCACTCTTCCATGTCATGAGTGAGGAGGACTTGGACACAAATCTTGGAATCTTGGACTAGCAGTAGCGTCGTAGCAACCAACCACCATGCTCTTAGCCGCTCCTCGACTTGGTTCGACGAAAAATCATTCGAAACAAGAGAAAAGAGTGAAAGTGTTTGTAGGGATGCAGGAGTCATCAGATTGTTAATTAGTTAATGCTTCCTTCCGAGACGGGGTTCTTCTCCCTGTCTGGCAGCATCTCTGCCCAAACTATCATTCTTGGCCTTCATCCATCTTCTCATTAGTGTTATTAAGAAACTGAGCAGGAAGAGAAGAGTTGAGGGAATATTGAAATTGATTATCTTTGGAAAGGTCGGGGTTTTTGGAAGAATTAAAAATTCAGAGCAACTGCTTTAGCTAGTGTGAATGGTTCCTGTGGTGCTGTTCGGTTTTATGAAATTATCTACTTATCATGAGGTGTGTTCAGCATGAATGGTGACGTATTATCACAGCTAGGCTGGCCAAGAAAGAGCACGAGAACGTCCTGGCTATTGTTCTATGAAAACAAACCACAGGACACTACGCATCAGCTGGTAATTTTTATCTAAAACTCCTTTTCTCTCAACTGTTCGTTGACGCTCAGATACATTTTTTTGTCAATAATGGGCAATTCTTTCTTGCTCCATCGTATTAGTTTATTCCACTGCATTAGAATCATCATAGCACAAACAGCAAAACTGTCTAACAATGAGTACAATGTGTACTTGTGTTGTTAAGCAGAGGTTCAGGCACCTGAACAAAAGTCATTTTTCAAATCCCAAAATGAGATGGATAGCTGAGGACTTTTATGATTCCAACTTCATTGTCTCCGCTCTCCGCCGACTTAAGTAAGTATTCGTAAAATTGGGTTTTAGACGGAGGATTCTTATGTAAAATGTATTCATCCAAGTCAGAGCCCATGACTTGTTCTTTTGTAGCTAATTCATAGGGAAGTATATAGTAATTACACAGTTGGTATTCACAGGGATAGTTTTTGGCACCCCAAACCATCAATCATTCTCGTCGTAAGTGCTCAAGGGATATGGACTCTTTCTCTCTCTCTCTTGTACTTTCCCTTTGCATTTTGTGGAGGATTCTCTGAAAAACAGTCACGCTATTTTCCCCTCTTTCCATATTTTTCTCTTTTTCTCTCACTCTGACTTTCCTCCGTCGTCTTTCCCTGGCTTTTTTTAGCTGCTCTTACTCTCAAGAGATTTTTTAGACCCAACAGCGGAAAACCTTGCTTCCTTCGACTTTGCTCCAATTCCTGGCTTGCATCACTGATTTCCACCCTTTAACACAACCGTGCACATGCAACCAAACATACAAACACACATGAAATCTATGTATGCCATCCTCCTCTCTTTACTTACTTTACTTACAGACTACTTACATACAATCAACAATGTCTAGTTTTGTTGTAGTTACGTGTATTGAAGCTTTGAAGTCACTCAACTGTCTCCAGCCTACAATTAGAACCTAAATAGGCATTCAGAGCACACCATTCCGACTAACTAACCGTCTTTCCGCTTCCCCCTCCAACTCATCTTCCGTCGCCCGCCCGCCCAGACAGACACAATTCTTTCTAATTAGTACACCAGATCATTCGTAAAAAGAGAGCTACAAAAGCTCCCTTTAGTTCAGAGCTAATCAGTATATGTCATTGATATGTTTTTATCAAAAATGCACGGAGAATTATATAATCGTTCCACTTAAGTCGGATTAGGTTAAGCCTAAAGTTTGAGATTTGAGACGGAGGGTGATCTCTTAAGTTTTAGTTCAAGTGACCTCATTGTTTTAATTTTTTTTTTGACGAATCAGCTAGGACATTTAGTTCATTCAAAAACGTTGAGAGGCAGGCACTAGGACATTTAGTTCATTCAAAAAAGTTGAGAGGCAGGCAAAATTTAATGGAAGATAGGAACTGTCACCAAATCCTTCAAAATGTCACTCCAGAGAAACCAAATTAGTTAACTACGGATGCAGTTGGCAGATGTTTCTCTAGATATGTATGAACCTGCGTGCAGCAAGTGCGAAAGGGCAAAACCGCGTATTGTGTAACCCTTTAAAATAATTAATAATGATAAATGTTGAGCTGGTCACCATGAGTCAGCGTACCACCACCAGGAGTTGTTTAGATTCCACATTGACAGTTGGATGACGTTGACGTTGTTTATCGCCCATGAAATGCAAAATAAATGGTGTGACTATGTCAGCTTAGAAAGGTCATGAGTATTATGTTTCGTCGTCTGACGTTCCTCCTGCTCCTGCCTCCTGGTCTATTATCTTTATGGCTAAAATATAAATAAGAGTCGCACCAGAAATTTGTGTCCTCGTGGAATGTCAGCTATGCAGCTTGGAATGAAGCATGAAGAGAACTCAATCCCAAAATCCCAGCGTCCCAAGCCCAAGCCCAAACCCATGTCATGTCTCAGCCACTTACGTCATGAAATGTTTTGCTTTATCACCATTTTCCTTAACGAGTTTGAATTTCCAACTGCCTCCGTTTAATTAAATTTCTACCACGGCTATATTTTAAACTGTGAGAACTTTGGTCTAAAACATAAAACAATAGTTTTGAGAAATCATAGCTGAGTGAGTCGTAAAAGTGCATAACAATAACGAATGACGAAGTACGTACGTGTGGTGAGGTGCCTTGCCGGTGCCGGTGTTTGGAAGTTAGGAAGGAAGGAAGGAAGGGGAGAAAAGAATAATGAGTAAAAGAAAAACAAAAGAAACATTATTTATAAATCTCTCTCCTATTTTTCAGATAAGGCTATCAGGTTTTAAAAAGCTCATGAATTACTCTCTCCAGATGCGTCTAGAGTAACAAAACAACACACACGTCACACACACAAGAGATGCTGCTTGCTACGTACGTGTGTTGCGTACGTTAGAATCGTGCTTGACGCTTGACGGAAATTGTTGACTCGGAGTGTGACTTTATGTGCATATTTAACTTCAAACTATGCACTACCAGAATGGATGGAATTACAAAACAGAGAAGAGAACAGAAGACACAAGATCCGGACAAATTTCAAAGTCTCAGTTGCATCATTTCAGATATTGTACAATACAGAGTAGGAGATCTCAAAGCTCAGAGCAAGAATTTCATTTTTGACACACTTGTAGTGCTTTGTACTTTGCAGAAGTGCATTGAAAGACTCAAATGCTGAGAGTACAATGAAAAATCTTTAATATCTCTGTTTAACTTCGACACCTTCATTTTCCCGAATTTTATAGAAGAGCAAGTTGTACTGAAGTCTGAATGAGTGTCTGGGACAGGCAAAAGTCAATATTAAAAGACTAACTCTTACGAAGTTGCCCAATGATATCAAAATTACCAATGAACCAGTGTTTTCTGGTTTTCATTTTTGTATGCCAAGTCTAGTTTCCTGCAAAAGAAAAAGAAAGTAAAAAGAAGTTGACACCAAGATTACAGGAAGGGTGGTCAAACCATGATGATGTTGTACATAGTTGAGTCTGGTAGAATCTAGAATAAATATTTCTATGTAGAATGTAATGATTAGCAGGACATGTTTTTTGACGCCACACTCACGAGCAAGCAAGGCACCATTCCATGCTGTAATACATCAATGAAATCAATAAAATAAACATTTGAGACGAGTGCACAGGGGCAATGTTTTAATTCAATCCTAAATCATGAGGTCCACCAGTCAACTACGCCTAAGATTTATTTTGTCCCATGATTAAATGATAGACGAGAGTTGTTTACATTCATAGAAATATTTTATGTTGATGCGTCTGAGTTCAACTGCATTGCACTTTATGGATTTATTCACTCGCCATCGCTATCGCTATCGGAATAATGTGGGTATGATGCACTCAGACTGGACTAGGAGTGCAGGGTATAGTGCAGTACATACTACAATCAATTTAAAAGTCACTGGCACAACAATGTAATATAGACTCTGACGACTATGATACGAAAAATATGCCTAGAATTTATAGAATGTTAAAGCAAAACACTTTACACTTTTGATTAGATAAGGTTTTGGCCCGTCCGGCGTGCCGTGCACTACACTACTTTTGTTTGAGATTTATAAGCATTATACATACGATTGTGTATAAATGTATTGCATTTTATTAGAGCAAAGCACAGCACCGTTCTATACTTACTCCGTGCATAACTAACGAAGAGGATTGCATAAAATTTAATAGACAATCAGTGCAGTGTAAAAAATTTCCTTGTGTATAAGTTTTGTTTAATGATTTTGGTTTGAAAGCAAATAAAAATATATCAGGAACGTGCCACTGAATCAGATTTCGAAGGTAAAGAAAATTGGCGATTTGGCGATTTAGATTAGTGTATGGTTGGGAAAGAATAATTGTTCTTGAGTGTTAATTCATCTTGTGCTAAATGAACTTGGAGAAAAATAGTTTGAAAAATTCATGGAATTTTCTGAATTTTGTTTTCATGCCAGAATTGTGAAAAGTGCAAAGCGCTTTGTAGTAAGGTTGGGATTGCGATGGGATTGAAATGAGAGTGAGATGTGTGAGCAGAAAAGTGAAAGTGAAATGCTTTTCTCCTGGGTCGCCATCGCCACGCCACAAGCACAACCTCTGCAGGCATAAACAACTACCGTCACCAATTTGACGTTTTGAAAACCCCAAAAAGTTTCCAAACCTTAAATTCAGAACTTTTTTAACGCATCTGCTTATCAATATTTCCATTCATTTTATTAGTTCCACTACAATTTTGGTACGTCGGTCGATCATTTTTACGTTTTATTCCATAACCTTCTCAAGTTTTTTACTCTGACCTGTCATGACGCCTAACCGGTAATAAAAGTTGGAGACGACAAACTTAGGTACATCAATTCCTCTAGCTTAGCAAAACTAATGTGCGCAAGATTACCCAACACGCAATACGCAATTTCTTTGCAAAATTTCAAATCAAAGATTCACATAAACAACATTCAGAATTATTTTACTAAAAATTTTGCTCCCACTACGATTTGACTCTTTGGCGTCTGGTTATCACTTTACATGTATTCAATATAAAAGGATTTGATTCAAGTGAGATCCTCGAAAAGCCATTAAAATTAAGTCAGCCTCATACAGTCAATTTAATTAGTTATTAATTTATTAGCGGATGGCTACATGGCTAGCCAAACATTACATTAGGCGCCCAACAATGTTGACAATGAAAGACAAGATCAGCAGTCAGCCAGCAGGATGAGGATTCACATGACTTCTTGTATTTTGATCTGTTTGTGCAATAAAATAGCTATAAAATTCTCTACAATTTTCCACGTATTAATAACTTGAGTAAAAAAAATACTTCTGGATTCGTAGATAATTCCGCCGTGCGTGTGTGTGGTGTTTATGAACGATTAGGTACAAGTGGTGGTGGTGCTGGTGGTGTCCTGGTGTCCACTCGAAATTTAAAATTACAACTTTTACAAGTACGATTAAATTACTTTGATTGGATTCATAGAAATAACATTACATGTAGTGAACATAAATGGACTCAGAAATTCAATAGCATTAGCATTTTACTATATTGAACTCTAATGACTGACAGACATGACATGACTTACTAACTTTGTCTGACTCTGAATGAACTCTTATTAGCTCTGCCCTGCCTGGCCTGCACTCGAATCAAATCGAAATCACACTAACTACTCCAGAAGTACACGCAAATGATTAGTAAATCAGATTGCGCGTGAGGTGCCAAGTTCAGTCCTTACGTAATTAATTATTAAGCAATTAATTAACAAATTGACAAATCCGACCCCGTACCACAATCACAGCACGTAGTATTGTGCGTGCAATTGTGCAAACCAAATTTGCTGCAAAAATTGGTTTTATACATTTTGTTAGCGTCAATTGTTATGAAATCAGTCCGACGCCACCTAGCACAATCGGAAGGCCTGTGTAAATGTTCCCAGCTGAAGAAGAGAGGTAGAAAGTTGAAATTTAAAATCTAAGATCACTAGATTTTTTTAAAAAACTAAAAAAGAAGTTTGTTCTTGAGATTTATTAACTAGTTGAAGAGCTGAACTGCGCTAAACTGGTTAGATGTCAACTGTTGACTTTAAAATTGCCTTACATTTGCAATTTTTCATTTTTGCATTTTGGATGTGATAGTTAAGCTATAAGCAACATGTGAAAGGTTAGTTTGGAGACATTTTTTTAAGCTTTGCAAAAAATTTGCATTAAATTCTACAGTGACAGTAAGTAGACTGACCGCCACGTCAACCGTCGTTATCCGTTGACGATTGACCTAAATTTAACCTTGGCAAAATTATGAATAATTTTTGCACTAGATATTAGTGCAAAATATTTGATTTAGTGCTGTGCATGTTTGATGTTGGATTATGGTTTGGTTTGGGTGGAGTTGAAACTTGAAAGAACAATTCGGCAACTTGAGATTGAAACAATTTTGCAAAAGTTGAAGTGAATTGTATGAAATTAGCCAAACAAAATGATACTAGTTGAAGAAAATTTAATGAATTGCAAAGTGCAATTGATGAATTTAGAAAAATTATATAGTCCACGTTTAATAGATTTTGGGAAAGGTCTGCTCTAGCGATCCTTGCGTGCGAATTCTTCTTTTGCTAAAATGTTTCTTTTTCTAAAAAGAAATTGGCGAACAAATTCTTAAGTTCAAGAAGATAAACATTCCAGTGGCAATGGAATAAAACCTGAAAAGAGCTGACGAGTTCACCGTCTGTAATCTGTGAATTAATTAGCCAAACTAAAGTTCAAAAAAACAGGACTTTGGTGCTAGGAGATAAAAGTACTAGAAACGCGGATTTAGAATTTGTCCTTGCTGCTGGCCAAGTTAGTATGCAAATCTGAGTATGTGTTATGTGCAAAAGACTTTACTCACACGTGTGGAATTATTTTTGCAAGCGATAAGAAGACGGAATATAATTTTTTTTTTGCAATCTGTCATTAATAAGAGCCGGAGATCAGAAGCCAAAAGCCGAATATATTGTGATGATTTGGTTCTAGCAAAACCTTTGAGCTATTTTGCAGCTAATAGCTAAGCTTTAAGCTAGCTAGTTTGCTAGATTAGTTTTCGTTAGGCTCTAATGAATCACCAATGATTAAGGAGCAAATTTTCAAGGATAAGGTTTAAGCTTCAGCAATTCATCTCCACAACTGCAGTCTAGTCACAGTCAGCAGCTACAGACTTTTCTAATAAACGACTTTGTTCGACTTGGCTAAGATTAGCGGGCTTCTCCAACTCCCCTGCTGCCCTGCTCCTCCTGCAAATTACCGTAATCTAGTATCTAAAGCCAAGTTTTCAAAGTTGAATTCTCAAATTCGTCGCCTACTAAGCACAATAATGGACTCACAATGCCAGAGAATATCAATATCAATAGTGTAAATTTTGGCCAAAGTGTGGACTGGCTCTGCACGAAATGATACACTAGGTCATGTCAGGTCAGAGCAGGTCAAAGCATAAATGAATTGAAAAAGTGAAATTAATCGGCAAATTCAGTGGCACCGGCGGCCAGCAGGCTTTGTGATTCTAATTTCAATTCATTCAACTACAGTACTTATAAACCAAAGATTTCGGAATACGGGGTTTTTGAATCAATAGTTTAAAAAGCAGTTGATAATAAATTTGTGACAAAGAAGTGGAAGAAAAATACTCTGAAAAAATACAGCTAATTTCTAATATTTCCGATCGATATTTCGAGCCTAATGGCCTTGAAGCGCTGAACCAAGAATTGAGTGTTATACCAGCTTCCAAAAAGGTCAAAGGACGCTTCTTCCATGTGCGAATTGCGAATTGCCTTTCAAATTTGCAATGCCAATTCGCAATGCCAACCAACCCCTACGTTTTCTTGCAGTTGGGTTTTAGGTCGCGGTTTTGTGAATTTAGATGCTATTATGAGACTAGACTTTTAGCAGAAATACGCAGGGTGGTGCAAAAGTAAGAGCTTATTTTACATGTAGCACATAATCATGTAAAATAGTCCGCTACTTTTGGACCACCCTGTACACTGGAACATGACAAATATTTTTTTATGTACTTCATTGTATTTTGATCTGGATGATTCCGGGTTTTGCCAGAAGTCCAGACAGGATTAGCTTAGATATTTGTTGATCAAAACAGGCATTTTCACATGATAAAAATTAAATGTTGCAAAATAATATTGTTATCTCATCCATCACCATCATCATCTCTTGAGAAATAAGGTCAGCGAAATAGCTAGTGCAAACTCTAATCAACCCTAGCGCAAAACACACACGCAATAGCGATAAGAATCCAATTTTATCCAGTTTCACCTTTTAATTAATTAATTCAATGTTTCTTTTAATGAACTTCGAATTGACTAATGATCTGTTCGTGAGATCTTATGAACATAATATTGAATGAACTATTAGTATTTTAACCTTATTCCACTTTCATATCGTTGTCGTAAAAACTATCAAGGGCATACCAATGCACATTTGAACACATTAGTTGTATTGGCCTTGCCGCTCTGATATGATTCTTCCGGTTCTTAAATTCGATTGAATGAATCTTACAAGATTTCCTTTCTATTAATGTGTCGTCTATCGTCTAACAAAACCGACAAGGGTGGACAGGCGTCTGTCACATCTTTTATGCATTTTTAAGTACCCTTTTAGAGCAGAATCAGCGTGAGCGTCTGAGATCCTGCAAATCAAATGTCAAGGGTGATTCCTTTGAAAAACACCCACAATCAACGCGCTTTCAAACGAGAACACACACTACGATTTACTAATCGAGAAAAAAATAGGACTTAAGAATAGCTAGAATGTTATGAACTTTACACCCTGGCATTTGTAGTAGAACGTGTTGGAAAAATCTGTACCTGAAAGGATTTGAACAAGCAAAGCAAAGCATTCGTCGGATGAATGATAAATTTGTCATTGTTTCTTCACAAGAAAAGGAATAATAATAGTACGTCAGCTGCATTCTGCTACTCTGCGTCATTAGAGTCCAGCCGAGCCTCTTTGCATTATAAAATATTTTAATATCACAAGGATTTAATTAACTTGCATTGAATAGTGCACTTATTAGTTAGGGGTTGGCCTCTAAATCCTCCTTGAGCCTCTTAGCGGCAGATATCCTATCAGGGGAAGATGTGTTGAGCAATACAATGCAATCGTACTATTTTTACAGGCCCATCCTCCACTTGGTCCAACTTCCTCGTTTTGTTTGGCCATTGACTTTGTTTACAATTTATTGTCTTAATGAAATCCCTGGCCAGTTGTGCGTATTAATAGTTTTCTTAGCTGGTGATGATGGTGGTGGTTGGTTGCTAAATCCACTAATCCTTCGGCTAAGTACTAAGTGAGAAAGGGTTTAATAGGAGAATGAAATTGAAAAATGTTAAGAAGATTCATAATTGTGACAAGTCCATCTTTGTCTCTTAGCGTCTTGTCTTGGCTGGCTAAGGTTGAAAGTTAGGGGGTCATGAGTATATAGAACTGCTCTTGGCCAGTGCAAACTGACTGAGAAGTCCTTAAAGACTTGTCGATTTTGCTGTGGGGACGACGACAGTCTTATCACTCAAGTCGGCACTCTGATAGATAGAAAGATTTCTGGAGCCGTGTCCTTCTCTGACCGCACTTCACTATTGCTCCCAAGTTTTTAGTGTTATTTTGTCTCAAAAGTAGGAGGGCACTCGGTTAGCTCTAAATGGTTAGTTAGTTAGTTAGGTGGTTGGTTAATCTGCTCATTTAGCTCTCTTCCCTTGGAGAACATTAGCTCGCTATTTAATCATAATAATTCTCTTTACTCTAGCACAGTCTGCGGGAGTGAGGGATTGAGTGAGTGAGAAGAACAAAGTACAAAGATTTCAGACAATCAGCTGGACTTTCAATTATTGAAGTGAAGGATAACTTTAACTGGTGTTGTGGCTTTCTAATGACAATCGCCTTCTACTGGCTCACAAGGTGGATCCCTCAATGAAGGTTAGTTAATTTGATCAATTTGGCTGTCTTTATTTTGATTTGTGACTAACACGCAGGGAATTCTCTCTCACGCACGGCAAGTTATGCGAATGTGTTGAATTCTTGGAATTGTGATTTGACTTAATGTAATAGAATTATGGCATTTTCTTCCGCAGTCGGGATAGGGTTGACCGGTACTGCTTATATTTCTTGATATATTTTGTATTTTCGCAAAACACCTAGAAGAAATTCCGTTCTAATACGCAATTGTTATTTCGAAATCTATTACGGCATACTTAGATTAAACATTTGAGAATACGTAATTTCTAAGTTATTTATCGTTTGATTTTTTCAGAAGTTGAGAGAAGGTCGTCCAATGGCTCGGGGTAGCCGTAGAAAGGGAATCTCAGGTCTTCCAGCCGAGTTTCGTCGCTTCACCTTAAATGGCGTTCAACTTCGAAGGTTATACTCGGAAACTAGAAAAGCACTTGATGATATTTCCTCCAGCAGAGTCATTCCAGACGGTACATTGATTTTTAATCCGTTTATAGTCACCCAGTAATCATCACCATTAAACCGGATTATTGGAACTTAAGAATTTGTATTTAATTTCAGAGTCCGTTAAAAACTTGAAGTGTAAAGTTGACGAAGTGATTAGAGAAAAATGTGCTGTTGATAAACCGCCTAGCATTATTGTGCTGGGACAGAATTGTCGAGTTAAAGCCATTTTAGTCAATGAGCTTTTTGGACATCCATACCTTCCAGTCGTAGGGTCCTCCGAGACAATGCTGTGGCGAATGGTTCGCTTCAAGTACAGCAAAAAATGTCAGGTGAGCACTTTAAAGGTTTTCGCAACCTTGTGTGAAATTACGGCAGCCCTTCAATTCAATATTCGGTATTTAAAATTGTAATGCATCATCGTCATTATGTAAACTCAGGTCATGCTTGCACTGGGATCCAGCTATGAGCTAGTGGAGCATCTGCAAGATTGGAAACCGCCGGTTGCCACGATCCGAGGTGTCGACTTGTCGGTGCCTGTTGAAGAATTAGAGGTAATTTGTGGCATGATACAAGCAAATTGCGATCTATTTGTCGACCTGTAAACAATATCTGCAATGCTGCCACTTTAGGGAATGGTGGATGACTGCCCAGTTGTTGAGATGCACTTGGAGCACCCTTTGCTCTATGATAACGCCCAAGTTGTTGTACCGCCGACTGGAAATCGAGATAATTTTGCTCACATCGTTCGTGGCCTTTTAGAATCGACGGTGCCTGTGGTCATGTACGGCATTGCGACTGACACTTTGTCCAATGAGGCAAGTATTTATACCCTTTTGCATTTCGCAATAAAGACATGGAGTTTGAGCAACTAATTTGAAAACAAACTACTACACAGGACATTTATCAGCTCCAAATGTTGCGATCCATTCTGCCAACTTTGCCAATATTTTTCGTCCATATGCCTACTTCAGCTGAAACTTGTGGGTTGACCGAGGCCGATCGAAATGAGGTTATGAACCATGGGGCCCTCCATTTCACTGCAGAGCACGGCGAGCTTGGAAATGCCTCCAATGGATACAATAATCTGTCCACAGAGTCTAGCTCAGGAATTGAATGTCGCTCTGTCATCACATCTCAACTTGTTTCACTTGGTGAGTGACTTTTTAATCGGTCTCGTAATTAAGGAGCGGTCCCAGACACCATTAATTTTATTGACACGATTTTGAGTACAATTTATTGGTTTTGGGGACAACAAGTGAGACTAATTTAAATTTAGCTTACTCGAGTTATTCGAGCCGAGGTCAATTGCAAAAATGATCTTTGGTTTTTTCTTGTATTTGTTTGTCTCTAGGTCTACTGTGGGAGACTGGGATTGAAGAAGATAAGTCAAAAATGAGGGATGCTGTGGTTTCTGCTGAAATCTGCCGAAAAGGAGAAGGGGTTGACAGCAATTGGTTAAATCCAGACAAAATGATCAAGTCTTTCAATGTAACTAGTGAATATATTCAATGTTTGGATCAACTCGTTAAGCTGGTCGGTTTTGTTCGAAATTACCTTCAAGCCCATCTAATTGCAGCTGCCAATTATCTCAATCGAGTACGTTGAAATAAATATTCCATGCAGTTAATGTTATGCAATGCGATTACACGTTAATATCTAACGGGTTTCCTCAGGTGCACAGTAGTTGCCTTCAGATGTTTATACTGTCCGCCTTTGAAATGGCACGAGAAATGCAAATTACACCAAAGAGACTGGAATACGCACGAATGAAAGAAACAGAGTTGCTGGAGAGTTTGATGGAAATCGCTGACAAAAAGCAAA
>JAQGCM010001737.1:0-13775 GCA_034699705.1 Hymenaphorura dentifera | reverse complement strand
TTGATTCAGGTCGAGGGACGCGTGACAGTGATGATCGGTTGTCATTTATGGGCTCGAAATACTTCGTACCGCGTTACAATCCAAGAAAAAATTCCAGAGAGACCATCAATTAGAAATGTTATTGCGACGAGCCCGTCTATCAAGTGAGTTGCACGGAAAATCAATACTTGTTTTTATAGAAAGAAAACGGGAAGGATTGATGATTGCACCAACACAGACTACTTAATATGTTAGCGTTTCTTTCCAATTCAACCAAAATTTTAAAATTCGGTTTCGTTATACAAAAATATCATTTCAAAAGTCTGCAATTCGATCGGCTGCTGTACTTAAAAGTGATTACGTTGTCGGATCATATCTCGAGAAGCCAATAACGGGAGCTCAAAATGGTTAAATGGTGGTAATTTATGTTCACGGTTCACCCTAATTTAAAAAATCCTTACCTCCCCAAAAGGGACACCCCAGTGATAAAAAACGGAATCGAATGTTTAAGAAATGAGTTTATAGTTTGATTAATTCTTCCTGCTCGACTTGGTATCTTCTATACGTAGGAAATGAGTTTTCCTCTTCTTTTCCCTCCCCCCGCTTTCATATTTTGTGTTTCATTATGGAAAATGAAATGGAAAGTCGGGTGCTTTTCTGCACACATCGCCGTTCTCTTGGAGAAATCGATTCTACTATTAGTTACTAGTCAAAAGTCCAGAGGTGAATATTAATTCAAAACAATGGAGTGATGCTATACTCCAACCCCAACTACAATCTACATCAGAACAAAACACAAAATGCTCTAGTCACTATTGATTCCTTTCCTGCAATTTCTGAGTCTAAAACGTGTTCCAGATTATCGTTTTCCTAGTCTTGTTTCATATGCCATGGAAAATGCTGAAAATAAGTTTTTTCAGGACTTTTAAGACCCCGAGCGTAACCTTTCTGGAAAGGCTGCATTTAATTATGCGACCCATCAAAAGTATTTATTTTTTCCTGGTTCCCTATACGTTTTTACATTTTTATTTATTCCTTGACTGCACGCAGGGTTGATTGGAGTCCCACATTTGCCATCAACTTCAATAATAGAGCGTCTATAATTCCTTGCCGAGACAGCGTTCAAGCTGTTGTTTCCTACCCACCCTGCATTCTGCCTGGAAAGGATAAAATTCGGGTTTATGGTTACGAGAGTCTTCCCGTCCCTTCATTTCTAGCACCGAAGCGATTCAATTACATCAGGTATGTTTAGCCCTCACTCTTTTTATTGTTAAATTATATCAAACATAATCTTTTTCCTCTGTTGTTTTAGCGAAGAACAAATCCTTCCTGGGAAACAACGTATCACATTTCCTTGCAACATGTTTCCTCAGAGGTAAGCTCCCAGCGTCTTCAGAATTCTCATGAACCGTCCGTTTGCATCTCTTGCCTCCAATTCTAGGACGGTAAACTCAAAATAAATGGTTCGTTTGGGAGTATTTCTAGCGTTAGGCCAGCCAATTAAATAAAGTAACAATAATATCCAATCATACGTCCAATGCTCCAACGCTCGACTCCAAACAATTCTTGTCATATCTACAATCTTCCAAGACTATAATTTCCTCTAAATAATTTCCTACGTTTCAGAGATAGCGATGACTTTGACCATTAAACTCTGCTTCCTCGTCCATGCTTCTCTTATTTAATGAACACTTTTCTCCACTCTACATTAAATTCAGCAGTGTTTCCTTTCGTAGATTCGATTTTCCATTGGGTGGTGCAAATTGTCAAAATATCAATGCTACTTGTTGTGACTTGGCGCACTTCATTAATCGACCGAGCAGGAATATTTGAACGTTTTATTTTATGTTATTACCGCCACTTTATCAAACATGTAATTGCATAGACGCAACTGTAGAGAAACAAGGGTCCTTCTCTATTCATTGCTTTGCAGGATTGGACATTACGAATATTTCGATGATTTATTTGACTTCCGTATTTCTTGACCTGTACGGACACTTATAAATGATTTGAGATGTAGAGTGATATAGCGAGAATAGCGACCATGGCGTAGGCGTATGGTCGACAGAAATAATGTAATAAAGTATGGTGCAATCACACCCATTGGAATTTCTCGGTTCAGTTGGCAGTATAAATCAAGTGGCCATATAGACTACTTGTTCATATTTACATGAGATAATAGCATGGTGCAGGGTACACGGCAGAGAGTCTGAAGTCTGAATCTCTGAATTGAAGGAGAACTTTTGGGATTTGCAGAGTATATTTGCAGTGTGCGTGTGTTTGGTGTGGCCGGGTGTGAATGAGATTGTCAAAAACATATTTTGCAGTTGCTGGGTTGACTGGATCATTGGATGGTCGTTTCAACGGGTTTGAGCCCAGGACTTGGAGTATTAAAAGGAGAAGGAAATATGTTTCGTATGTTTGGTTGAATGTGTTGTTGGGACCAATGTAATGTAGTGTTGGGTTTGGTTTTGGAGAATTTGTTGAAGGAGGATGCTGAATTGAATTGAATGGGATGTAATTGAATGAAACGATTTAGTGGTTGGATGTATATGTATGTATATGTATATAAATGTTCCTAGGTTTTCACGCTACTGTTTCCAGTACATCAACACAGCTGAGGATGACAGTGTGGCCATCGTCGTGGAAAATTGTATTCCAACTTTTTCTCTCAACACGTTCTCAGGTAAAGAAGAGCCAAACCAACTGGGGACTAGGAGTGGAGTAGACTAGGCTAGGGAAACACCGAATTCGGTGCTCTCCTCTGACTTGATTTCATTCTCTCAATTCCATTCCCATTCCTCCTTATAAATGTACCATTCAACGCCAAACCCATCCACTTCCTGCATAAAGCACTTCCGCAACTTTGACATAATCTAATTACCTTCAGTTAATTACAATCCATTCAACGTACAGAACTTTTCTTCCGCCTTCTTTTCCTCCTCCTCCGCCAGCCGCCAACCCTACTCAAGCCTTAAAAGAGATTTTTTCTTAGTAATGATGATGAATTCATTTTTATTTCATGACTGTTTTCCCTCTTGAATTTTTTTTCCGGGTTGTGTGAATATGACGAAGACGGTGGTTGGGGTCCTTGGAGCTCTTGGAGTCAGTGCTCAGCGACTTGTGGCGTAGAGGGAAAGCGGTTTCGCTACCGGTTTTGTGACACTCCCTCCCCGTCTTTCGGTGCTAACGTTTGCCATGTAATCATCATTTTCATCTCACGTTATTATTACTACTGAATAGTACTGAATCCGCGGAAGAAGACGCGGTTCTCCATGCAAATCACAATTGGACCAAGGGAATGAGAATCGAGAGCAAGAAATGTCTCATTTCCTTCCGTACATTACTTCGTCCCTAGCTACTTATGCAGCCCCGACTTGGTCTTCAGAAATGTAGTCAAGGCATACACTTATTTACTATCTGACTTTCTCCGATTCTCCGCCGCTCAAAGAGACTCACTCACTCCCACAACACAAGTCAGTCAGGCCTTTAGAGATACAACTGTGAATTTTCTTCCTGGACTTGGACGTTCCTATCTTGAGTTGTCAAAGCCTGATCCGAGCCTTCGTAGTTCGTACTATCCTATTAAAGTAAATAGGGTCTGCGCCTTCCAGATCTCGCAGAATAAGCAAATGCATGAGTCCAGGACGACCAAATGTGGAACGTGAAAGTCTCCCACTCGCAGCTTCAATCAATCCGTCCAACATCTTGAAAGGAAATGGTTTGGCAAACATCATTTGAGAAAGCACAACAGTGACAGGTCCGCTCGTGGACGACTTTCACCTTTCCTTTTGACAAAACACAAAACTAGCTTCCTCCGCTCCAGATAATTGGACTGATGAAGAAATGCAGCGTTTTGGAAATATTTGCATTCTTTCTTTTTTTATCCGGTTTGTCGTTATTTTGAATGATATCCAAGTCTATTCCAATTCCAAGTTTCCAGTATCGCCGAACTGAAAGTTCCGGTGGATAGGCAGGAATGCGATTCATCTGAGAGAAAGTTGCTTTCCCATTAAGCTTCCTACAATTCCTCCTCGCAAATGTTTATGTTTTTGTAGTTTGGCGAAGCCCTAGTTTCATTCTGCCTTGGTTCAATTGTGAATGTGATACTGCGTGGTACACTTTGCAGAGGAACTGTGTCGGCTAGCTCTAGGATGGACAATATTATAATTTTTCTCCATTTTGTGGGCGATTCGAGTTCGGACTTGCAATTTACATTTAACATTAAAGCTTATATGCTCACATTACTAGCCGTTGCGAAGAAATTGTTTTTCGTAGGAAAAATTGTAAAAAGCATGGCGTTCTGCCTATTGTCCATGCGAAAAGCGTACGCTAGCACTATAATTTGGAGTCATGCCTTGGATATTTTCTAAATGGACAGAGGTAGAACCAACAAAGCACTAGGAATGATTGTCTTGATTCTTGCATTGCAGGGTAACTTTATAGAGGATGAGCCTTGCGATAAATTGCCTGACTGTCCTTCTCAAGTGTCCATTCCAATCTCTGGGATTGCGACGGCGGAGGATGAACGGAGTCTTAGCAGCAAAATAAGAAATAAGACCCGTTTGCAATTTCTAAATGGAAATGTGCGGTCCACCCCTGGTTGTGAATGTGGATGTCTTTTGTACGATTTGGTTCCTGGATTCAATTATTCTCTGTCGGTGGCTCTTTCCTCGAATCAGTCGTCGTGTGCAGATGAAGACGAAGAAGAACATCATAATCTCAAATGGGTTTTACATGTACGACTCATAATTTCTCCTCCGCAGCATCCTTCTATCTCAAACTTTTAATTCATCAACATATAGTAATATTGCACAACACAATATTCAAGACTTTGGGCCGGGAGAATGACGGGACGGGAGTCTATGATAGAATCCGGAGTTTGAAAGGAATGAAAGAGATGGAAGGGGATCGAGCGAATTATATTATGTCAGATTCATACCTCCAAACAATTCTGAGAGGCTCGCCCTCCCAAGTAAATGGCTCAAGCTTCATAATTATTTCTGTCCCGCTTAATAATGAGACTTTATCCTGCCATGCAAAAGTAAATTCATTGCATGGGCAGCTTGATAACGTGTTTCAACCCTTGGAAACCTTTTATAACACACAGCAGCCATGAACTCGGTCTCTTTTTCCGGTTCACTTTCACCAGCAATAAATAGGCAATCCAATTAAAGAGTTTCTAAACATGAGGACGGTGAGGATGGGAGGCAGGCCTTATTCGCCTTCGCTTTCTTTACGACCTCCATTGTTTTCCAATTTCCTCAATAAATAGGCGACTGATGACAAAGCTAGAAAGGTATTCACGCAAGCAGCACACATACTTGGAAATGAATCAAGAGACAATGGACTGTTTGTATTTCTGTTGAGTAAAATTCTTGATTCATTTGTTTGTGTGTGACGTGTGAGTAGGCAAGTGGAGAAGAGAATCGGATTCGGTTCATCATCGTGGAGGCGGATGTTCAGTGTGTGACTCTGAGTTTTCGAGATGGGAACACGACGGACTCCAATTTGTTAGAAATGATCACAATGTCAACTCAATACCCGGTTCGGACGGAAGAAGATAGAAATGGGGAGCATGCCTGGCACTCGGTTGAATCCACTGGGGCATCATTATCCATTGCGGCTGCCGAGTCAAGTCAAAACTGCTCCTCTCCTTTTGTCTATTTCATTGCTTCTTATCACATTCTTCTGCGCCCCAACTCTCCGCAAGGTAACTTTTCCCAACGCTTATTTATCACTTTGCTCGAGAACTCCAGATCTGTTGAGGAGTTGACTTTATTTGTTCCCTTATTTCCTCATCCTCAAACTAACAACCAACTACTACATTAATACAATTTCCTTCAGGCATTTGTCTTATTCGGACCCAGAGCCCAGAGAAACTTATAGTTTCCTACTTTCATCGTATGCTTCCGCTCACACGGAACAAATGCCGAGCTGATGAAGTTCTGCACAGATCCACAGATCTCAACCTCATTAACCGCAATGGCATTTTGATTTCGATTGATTCTAATGTTCTCTTTATGGGTTCCAGAGCATCCAAAACCTTCGTTCTTTGAATGGTCTTCATACCAGTTCTGGACCTTCATTCTTCTCAAACTCATCCTAACATTCTTCATTTTGATTGTTCTCTGCACAACGTTTGGAGGGTGTGCGACGAAGGTGTATCATAAGTACAAGTACAAGGAACTGAAGTGGGGCGATGTGGATGATGATGAGTTTGGAGGATCATCCTACAAC
The DNA here is from genome assembly GCA_034699705.1 of Hymenaphorura dentifera. NCBI lineage: Eukaryota > Metazoa > Arthropoda > Collembola > Poduromorpha > Onychiuridae > Hymenaphorura > Hymenaphorura dentifera. Next base: position 7,556 of record JAQGCM010001737.1, on the reverse strand, counting down.
CAGCACTTAGACAACGTTTGTCTAGCCACCAACCCGGGCTCTAGAAATACTTCCATTACTCTCATGTCTTTTGACTATGCTTACTGGAAACAAATCCAAACGCTCCGACTCAAACATTTTCTCCTCCGGCCCAGAGTCATTAACTTGAGTACAACCAAAGTTCGCTCTTTCCCAGCTTCTCCAACTCGAGTGAGAGTAGCAAAAGTAAAAAGCATGAATTGTGTGACTATGAAAAATTCAATTTTTAATAGTAAGTCAGAACCGCACCTGTGCCAGTCACCATCCCCGACATCTCCGACAAATTCATATGTACAAGATGAGGATCGTGAGCAGAGGAGCAATATAAATGCGCGGCGTATTGTTGGCAGAGGCCTTAGCAATTGTGAGTGTATCTATAGGGAAGTGACAGACAAGTTGACAGGAGTGAAGAGAGAGAAAGGAGCAAATCAACAGGATTTGACGAAATGTACTTATAAGTCCCTCATAGAGACGAACAATAAATTACGAAAAGAAAAGGAGAATTTGTTGAAGCAGAAGGAGAGTGAGAAACGGAAGAAGAGGCGAGAGCGGAAAGGCGAGGACACGGAGAAAGCAGGGCGGATGCGAAGGAAAGGTGGTGAAAGTGGAAGTGAGTTGAGTCAAAGTTCGGGAGAAACGATTGAAAAGATTGAAAAGGAACGACATCGGGAGTTGGCAAAATCTCAGAATTCTTTGAGGTGTGGACAACAATATTTGACACGTCTTTCGAACACTCCGTCACCTTTGGCTCGGAGTCGGGATGGAAGTGGGGAAAGGGATGATTTTGACGGAGACCTTGACTTTGAGATGGACTACTATGACTACAATGTGCTAAATGCCGGAAACATTCCCGGTTCATTCTTGGGACTGGAGCCAGCGTTTGTGGTATGGAACTCACAAATGTACCCCCCAGAAGAAGACAACCCGCCCTTTCCAGATGAGAGTGAAAGCATTGAGATGGAAACGACGAGTGAAAGTCTGGCAGGACTTCTGGGCCCACTCCAAATGACTAAAATGAGAAACTATAATCATCCTCTCACCACAAAAGAAACTTCCCTTGACACTCTCAAGTTTGTCGACGAAGAGGAAGACTATGAGGACGATGATGCTGCCACACATGTCTCTGATTCAATTTTTGATAATGAAAATGAAAATGATCCATACCGCAGTATGTTGCCTACTAATTAACTCTGCCCTCCCCAATTCCCTAGGACGAACGAGTAAGACCAGAAATACCCGAAAACCACATTTCCTCCCTTCACGACAAAAACCCTTTAATTCTCACAAGCTAGTTCTTACTTTGACTTCCTACTCTAGTCGACTACTACTACTCATTTCACTCCTCTGCAGTGACAAGTGGAGCACCAAAGTTGACACTTGACATTTGTGCAAGTCAAGTTCCAAAGAACCACTTCACCAAACGGGAATGATTCCAACACACACTAATTATAAGTAGAATAATTTTATCATTGTACTGTCGAGGTTGTGCAAGTTCAGCACTTGTATTTATGTAAATCAACGCGAGCCATCCACGTAGCAAAATGAACATTTGGAACATTCACATACATAAATCATAAGCAAACCTCATTTTATGTAGTTGACAGCAATAGGTGCGAACACTCAGATATTTGTTTGATATATCAAATCAATAAAATAAAATTAATAGAGCACCGTTGCAAGACTAATTGAAGGACGAGTCCTAATTTTTTGTGAGCCTTGGAGCAAAATGTAGCCCCAGCATAATAGTATTACTTATGAAATATATTATTTGATTTACTGTAGTTCAACATGTACTTATAAATTAGATTCGAAAATCCCTTCATGCTACCCCATGCAATTTCAAATTTGCATCAAACTTGGTCGAATCGAGTGCTACATGCTAAGGTGCGTAAGAATAAAAATCGTCTAGCTTTTAATGGGGTTCAGTTAGAGAGTAATTATAGGCAGATCTAAAGGCACTGGATCGACGAACGTAGATGGAAATTGGCCCCTTGATCCACTAATTTCTCCGTACAACCAGTCTTCATTGATTCGACCCAATATAGCGACTACTTCATCAGCCTAAATTCAGAATTGAACATTAGTTTAAGCTCTTTATGAACCACAATTTGCTTAATTTTCAAACGAAAGATTTACCTGAAGACTTAGGTCACTTTCTGTTTCTGCATTGAACGGGTAGAGTACATTCGCATAGTGATAAGCGTATTCAGATTCGACATGACTCAGTTCAGGAACTTGAAGTTCTTCATTTTCAGGTAAAGGAACTACGACATTAACGTAGTTGGTCGGAAACATTCCTTCCACACCACCGCATACTCCATACAACCAACTTTCATCGATTTTTTTTGTCAAATATACCAAATCTCCCATCTAAACAAATAAAACATGCTTTGATTTCAAATATAATATTCATCCGTGTTTTGCGTCAATGTATGACTCAGCATAATTCTTTGTGGCTGATTATCTTTCGAAACAGTGCAATTGCAAAAAAATAATTGCAAACAATTTTGCTTGTGAAACAGTTTATTACCTGTAACGCGAGATCGCCTTCGGCTTCTGGTACATAATCGTACAGCGCAATTGCGTAGGCTCGATCTTTACCCTAATTGCAAAGAATACAAAAACGAATTAATCAGAATGCTGATAAATCAGAATTGACTGGCTAATTAATCAATCTGTAAGCTTAAACCTGCTGCACATTTGGCTCCGAATATGTCTTGTGATTAGTAGTCGGTGTGTCACCCCATTCTTGAATTTCCAAATCCGATGGCGGTGGCGGTGGTGGAATGTCCGGCATTGGCTTTGATTCAAAATCGTCATCATCGTCGTCGTCATCATCGTCATCTAGATCCGGTGGTACATCGTAATAATTCCTTGGTTCCGGAACTTCTGCATAAAGATGGGGACTAATCGTGGGTTGAGTGAAGGTCTTGGCAGAAAGTCCTGGTTTCTTTGGAGGTGGTGCTGGTTTGATGACAGTAGGGATTGTCGCAGTGGCGATTCTTTTCGGAGGTTCGTCCCATTGTAAAGGAACGTTACTATACTGAGTTTGTTGAGCTGTTGCAACACTAAATTGTGAGGTCTGGGTGTTGTGATGGTGTGATTGAGCATCGTTAGAACCTTGCGATTTAATTATGGTCGGGTTGGAAATAAACTTTGTGCCGGTGGTCACGGCCGTGCTAGACTGAAAATTGGGTTGCCGCAAATTAACATTTGATGGTTTCGTCGTAGACAATGACTGAGCAGAAGGTCTGGGTGGACTGAAAGGATTCGATGCTGGAATTCCAGACGTCGAATTCTTTAGTGGTGACTTGATATAAAAAATTGAAGCTGCGACTCGGTATCGGAACTCTGGAGGATCCGGCTGAAAATTGCAGAAATTAAGTCAATTAGATGCAGTCGAAATTGTAGTACACTTGCTCAATTCCGTACTAGAAATTGTCTGACCTGAGTGCTTGCAATCAAATCTACGGGTTCAGGTTTTTGTAGTGGAGTAGGGGCAGAAAAGTCGATTAAATTAGAGTTGAAACTAGGATGATTCGCGATGGTAAAACCGCTATGACTTCGAGTGTTCAACTCGTCAACTGTCCCGAAACTTTGAGAAGTCTGTCAGAGATCAAAAAGTGAAAAGAAGGTTTTACTACTACCAGCAGAAGAAGGTTACAAAAAAAATTAATCGCCGAAAGTAACTTGTAAAATAAGAGGAATTGGCGAAGGAAGAGACTGGTCGAGATTTCCAACTCCAAATAATAAGCACAAACTAAATCCAATCGGTTTCCATACTAATTATTTGTTGCTAAAAACAGATATTTGAACAGAGTTTCAAGAAGAACCATGGTCGATATGTTAAAATTGAAACAAAAACTTTGCAAGTTCTTCACAAATCATTAGCATGACTTCGCAATCATTTAGTTGGAAGATCTGTCAAAATACGTGCCAATTTGAGCAGAGCTAATTCAATTTCACGACATTGTAAAAAATGCAGAAATAAAATAAAGTCTGAAGCTATTATAACAAAGTAGTATAATGTTGGTATTGATAAAAGTATGCGCGAATCGCGTCTCAAAATGAATATTTTATAGAAAACTCACGAGTAATTTGCTTGGACTTGGTTGCGGAGGTCTTGGCGGTGCGGGATTCTTTTTTTTCTTCAAGGAAGTCTGAGACTTAAAACTTTGACTTCCGCTGATAGTGGGTTTACTTTTTGAGAACATATCTGAATCTCTATTGGCTCGAAGTAGTGTTAGTGTTCCAATTCCAATCCAACTCTTTCAACTCTTAATGTCTCTCTATTTTAATTCTCGTGAGTGTTCAACTTTAACCCAGCATTCGCTCTTTTGAAATTAGATATGATAAGTCGACCATCCTCCACCCATTCTGTGAGCTGATTCTATTTCCTTTGGCTGTCAAAATTTTAGCACATTCCAGATATCACGCAACAAGAATCCAGAACAAATTGGGATCGGTGGTGTTGATTTCCCAGCTCACTCTGCACAAACTGAAACAAAATACCTAATAAGACCATTTCAACATATTATTATTATTGTAAGGATATTTTATGCTTGATAATTAACGCCTATGAACACAACAAAAAAATACTCACCGCTGCTAAGCACAATCTCTCCGACCAGACTTGAAAATATTTAGTTAAGATTTGTGTAATTGGTTGATTTTATGTTTGAGCAACTGGTTGTGTTTATGAAATTCTTCTTCTTGAGTTAATTCGTTGAGTAAGTCTAAAACAAATGAAACCAAAATTATCTCATGAATAAAATACGTCAACGTCACAAACTTTGAAGTTATTGCTCGCTATCCATACGAGATATCAAAAAATATTCTACACAGCTTTAGATTAAAGTCAATCTAAACTTACAAAAACTGCTGACTAACTTTGGCTATTGCAAATTCTACTAGCTTTGATATGGAAGAATATGCAGGAATCACTACTACAACGCAACGTCATTTCTGTTATAGCCACTAATTACTTTATGTTGCGTTTTGGTTACCTAGCAGCACCAGAGCGCAGACAATAATAATTGTAGTTGGATAGATAGATATCGAATTGAGTGGCTGGAAGTGGCGCTAGCACGGAATCTTCACTCTTTTCATTAAATATCCATGTATGTTTATATATACAGTCAAAATATATTCGCAAATTCTTGATTCAAAAGTTGCACACAGAGCATAAGCATTTTCACACGCGAATATCTTGCCATGGCCGTGGCCGTGAGTAATGTGCTACACATGAACACATGCCTGCACTCATACTTTTGCACATTGCAATTTATTTAGGTACAATTAATTAAATGTATCATCAACGTTACCTATTAGCTAGCGAAGATATTGCGGGGAATTTTGATATGCCACAATCAATGTTGAATTGTTCAATTGACTTCTATTCATGAATCGTGAACTTTGCAAAGTTTTTCATTTAACGGGAGGAAAAGTTTGCTTGATATCTAGTTTGCGATATTTTGGAATGAGTCCAGCCAATGCAAATATCAATAGCTAGAATTGATTAAAACGGTTAGGTTTTCGTAATTTGTTTAAAACCAGTTAGTGTATGATTTCACAGGTTGTTAAAATCTTTAGTAAAGATTGCTAATTGCTATATGCTTTTTCAGCCATCAGGTGCTTGAGATGCATTTAACGCTTCATGTGTACTCTTTTGTACTAGATATTTGGTAACAAAAAGAAAAATTAGTTTGGACAATTGGGAAAAATATATATTGACCAAACTAATTTTTATTCATGGATATTATTACCCTGAAAGTTTACAACTGGCTTTTGAAGTTCTAAATATTTAAGTCAACAATTTTTGTTAAAGCAACTTTTTGCAATGCTTTATTAGGTAAGTCGATTAAAGAAATGACTGCGACAATTAACTTCAAATTTGTGTATGTGTTGCTCAAATTGCAAGAACGAAAATGTGAATCTTGGAATTCCATCGTGTCATTGAATCCGTTTGCAAAAATAAACCGAAATAATTGACTTTTGACAGCAAACAGGACCCGACCCAGCTTGAGTTAAAACAAATATACAAATTGTACTTCGAATTGCAAAAGTCTGTGTACACGGTGTACGTTTGCCAACAGGACTTAAGAATTTGGGTCAAATAGTAGCTGAATGTAAATGTGCACCGGGATATGCAATTCTTTTACAGTCAGAATTTAAATTGATTTGTTTAAAACGATTCTAGCTTAACTCTAATCTTATGAGTAAAAACTCTGAAGTCAATAAACTTTATGTAGACATTGTATTTTTAATCTCAGTCCTTCCGGGGCTCGAACTCTGATATGGAAATAGTTTGCGATAATGCCCATATTTTATGAAATTGTCCTCAAATTATTTCTTTTTCATATCCAAATTAAATTCAAGTACACCGAACTGTGCAGGAAACGAAGCTAAATCACAATTTCCCAGCGGTATGATTCTATTTTTCTATTCCTACTATAAGTACAAACACTAATTGCTGATAATTCTGGTGCAAGGCCAAGTCGTTGTACTTAATTTAATTTTAACGGACCAAATAATATCAAGATAAGTAAATAGTGAACATGCTTTACTCACAAAATCAGCAGGCGTATTTCCACCGAATTATATATTCGATTTTATCATATTTCCAAAATGTGAAGGGCCCTAAGACTGCAGGCTACACGGCAAACAGTCTAATATTGAGTTCACTCACAACAATAGTAGGACAAATCCGGTTGCGGATATACTCTTGAACCTTTTACCCTCAAAAATCACAAATAAATCGATGTTCGGTTCGATCAACTCAAACTCTTGGAAACTAAATATCTTTACAATAATAATTGTTCCTAATTTGTACTACACACTACTACTATACTACAACAAAGGAGTAATTTAACTTCCTTGTTTGCTGACTCTGTTTAAAAAAATTGTTTAAGGTCTGAAAGACATGGTAGGAAATTAAAATTATTCATGGACTACTCGTATGACTCTGTTCTATGATTCTTTCTGTGAATTGCAGGAGAGTGAGGAAAGGGTTTAAGGAAAGGGTTGAGGTTAGTGAGAATTGAGATGAGGGTTTGGCTCTGCCTTCCAACCAACTACAGCAAATCCAAATGCGAAAAAAAGAAAATACCGAAAAGTCTTTTGACGTTCTCTCACTTGACTGTGTATTGACTTTTTCTATTTGTCAGCCTTTACTGACAGAGTCAGCGTCAAACGATGATTGCCACATGAACAAAATGTACATAACATAGTTTTTAGTTGCTCATATCAATTGGAGAATTGAGTCATCCTGTACTGACGTCGTCGTTGCAACTCACAAGCCAAAAAAAGTCGTTACTCTCGTCACCTTTTGTTTTTCAGCAAAGTGTTAAATCCAAAACGGGTTAATGGTCATGGACAAATCCACCATCAAATTCGCACGGATTTACTTCTGTTAGACAAAATTTTGTAAAGGGCATTCTATCGTATCGTTCTGTACTCATCAAATCATTTCCACGGAAGAAATTAAACGGTTCAGATTAATGGGAATGAGATGATGACGATGACGGCAGAGATGCACG